>SCLH01001148.1:58972-77728 GCA_004367855.1 Oikopleura vanhoeffeni | reverse complement strand
GATTCCCTTTATCACACTTTGCTTAAAATGCGTAGCCACGTCGATTTTTCTATGTAATTCTTCTATCGATTCTCCTATTTGGCTACGCATTCTAAGCAAAGTGTGATAAAGAGATATATAGGCTCAAGCATACTTAAAATCATCTGAAAAGGGCGAAAAAACACTGTAGAATTGTCTCGTTCAAATACATTATAAAAAATTTTGCGACGATTCCAAAAAAATTACTATTTTTTTTGGAAATTTTGTTCGAATGTTACGGGAGGTTGATTTTTTGAGATTTTTTTCAAATCTTTCACTTCTAAATAAAACAAATGCGATCTATTAAGTCAATTAAAATTTAAAAATAGCCAGTTTTTAGGGAAGTGTTTTGTGCATCCTAAACACTTAAAAAAAATGAATTGGTATACATGAACAGATATTTTTTCGAAAGTGAAATTTAAAAATTTTCAATTTAAATACAGTGTATTCCACGAAATTATTTTAACTATTTTAGAAAGTAATTTTAGCAATTAAAAATTGTCCACAGAGTTACTTGATTACTATATCGACCTGGAAATAATATTAGAAGTGCAAATTGATTAATAATTATTATCTGCTTTTATATGTTAAATTAGCTTTTATAAATACGGACAAATGTAATAGAGAAAATTAAAGTACAGAAACAATGTAATTTCCTTTGGGGTTAGGTAAGTACACATTTCAAGTTATATCCAATTTGGCAAAAGGTTTTTTTTGCTGCTAAAAAACAAAGCCAATTATGTTTTTCAGAACAAAAACAACTGGATTTTCCCGGGACGTCCTATTTTTCCGAAAATGTTTGTTCGATAAAATTTCAAGCAAAATTGACTGAGTTTTTGCGATTCATGTGAGTACGGCACCTTTTTTCACCGGATTTTTAGTACTTTAACAGTGAGCCAGTCACTGCATTATAAACACTCTACTACTATACTTTCTAAATCAATGATTTTTCGTTAAATGACCAACCTTTCGTTATCAACGGGCAAGTTATTGTTTTAATAAGCTCCATCTTTATATTTTCAAAAATTTTGAAGCAAGATTTCTAATTTATACGGTCACGTGATATCTTTTGCCTAAACTATAATTAAAAAAAGTCTTCACAAAACGATATTGGCGAGAAAGTTGCCCAAACATGTTACTAATTTCTGGATATTTGCGACCTTTTTTTTCTTTCGAAAATAATACTTCCCATTTTCCTGAATTCGTTGACCTGTGAACTCTACTTCCTTTACATAAAGGCCCAACAGATGTGCCGTCGAGAGATTGTATAAATATACTTCCGATGTTGCAATCAACTAAACTATTTTCATCAATTTTTAGTTTCATTTTCCCAAATCCATCAATTATAGAAGGTCGAAGTTGGTATTCGCACGATTCTGTGGCGCTAAAAAATAATTATTTCGAAGGTAACGAAATACTGAAATTGTAATCCTCGGTTATATCAAAGATTATGTTTATGCCTGGAATTATTGTAAATGCCTTGTTGTAGCATTACCATGTGCAAAAATTCCAGGCATATGCATAATCTTCGATATCCTTTTTAAAGTCAACCTCGAATCTCAAGTGACCGTTCGATTTGGTGAGGTAGAGAGTTACGACAGAGAGAGATCGACTCGAGTCAAGCCTCTTTTCAACTCTTGAGTTAATTCAACTCAGAAAAAAAATATTATAAATTTAACTAAAAAAGAAACATACTGTAAGTGAAAAAAGAAATCATAACAAAATCCAACGCATAATATTATTACAATTCATTTATTTTGAATGCGCAAATAACATGGTTTTTGTCAAGGAAGATCCTTCATTCATTTCCAAAGCAACATATATTTTATGTGCCCATTTTGTAGAGATTATTTTGCGGTCATTTTAAGCCGAAGGTTATTTTTGAAATATTTTAAAAACAAATTGGTTGAAACTTTTTAACTTGAAAGGTGAGAAAAATGACCTTTTAGTCCGCGAGTTCTCATAAAGTTAAAATGTCAGTAGCAAAAATCTAATTTATTGAGTGAAAATTTGTGCCAGTTTGTCGAAATTTACCGGCGAAGTACAGCTTCCTGTCCCTGAAGTGATATTGCATAATATTTCAAAATTTCTTATTTACAATTATCTTTAGTGGTTTGGTCTTTTGAGCGCTTATAAAATAGGCATGAGGGGTTTGCGAAGTTGTGTGTTTACAATGCGTGTCACTCATTGGTAGGCCTCCCGAGCAAAAAATGAGCACCCGTTAAAAAGGTCCTATGAATTTGAAAAATAGTTTGAAAGAGAGTTTTTGACGCTTGAAATTTTAATCAAAAAATTTTTGGACTCCGACCACTCGGTGACGCTGTTTAAGGTGGTCAAATATCGGGTTTTTCTTTTTGTTCAAAAAAAAGCAAAATGTATATCTTTTTTCGCAAGTTTTACTAACTTTTTCGTGTACTGCGTGAAATTTTGCTCCAGATTGACATCTCAAATTTTATATACCCAAACGATCACGTGGTGTAACACCGGAAATAGAGGTGCCCGAAAACTGGAATTATTTCAAAACAATTATTTATGGTGCTTAAAAGATGCTCAAGCATCGACTTTGTGAAAACGGTATTAGCAACTATAGGTCTCAGATGACCACAGGTGGTGCTTGAGGAGATTATTTGATATGGTGGTGTAAACAGCAACACGGTATTTACCATTTACAGGAACGCTCATTATAAGAAATAAATGAAAGTAACCATCAGATAGGAAAGATTTATTAAAATTTATTTTTCAGAAATTTTTCCGATCGCTGATTGGTTGAAAAATAAAAATGCTCAAAAGTGACTTTTGACCCCTGAAATAAAACCGCATGATTAAATTAGACTAGAAAAATTTTTTTGGCCAAGTATACCAAACACAATTGGTGCGCCCACGCCCAAAAATGTGCTGACGTATTTGTACCACCGTATTGTAACACAAAAACCACAAATTCAATAAACTTATTAATAAACTCAAGAATTGCGTCTCTGAACATAATACTAACCGCCCCGTTTTAAATGACGAATATTTTGCGTAAAACGTCGGTGCCCTCGGAGTTGATTGTATCAAAAATTTTTATTCAA
This sequence comes from Oikopleura vanhoeffeni, assembly GCA_004367855.1. Lineage (NCBI taxonomy): Eukaryota > Metazoa > Chordata > Appendicularia > Copelata > Oikopleuridae > Oikopleura > Oikopleura vanhoeffeni. Next base: position 74,639 of record SCLH01001148.1, on the reverse strand, counting down.
AATCGAAAATTTTACTTAACTTTAACATCACTGGTATCACAAGTGTAGTTTGATGTCAAATCACTGATGTTTATAAATGACAGAACCCAGTCATAATAAAACCATGTAGGAGATTAATTCTAACACAATAACGTTTTTTCCTTAAAATCCCTTTAAGGGGGTGCCATAAACTCGGCAGACTACAGTCAATATAACTTACGAAAATAATATGTCAGTATTTTTTTTATGCTTATCATAGTTAGCTGAACCGATATAAATATGTTTCAGCTTAATAAAATCATTTTTATCCATTTAAGGAATGATTTGAGTTCGAGTTTTCATTCTTGAAATCGTAAAATTTTCAAAAAATTCAAAACATGAAAATTTTCCGCATTTTTCGTCCAAAATTTTTTCTGTTTTTTATTAAAATATATGGGTAAAAACAAAAAAAATTGCCACTTTAACTTTTTTCATATATTGCCTACATATTTTCGAACCGCTGTTTGAAAAATCATAAAATTTTTATTTTTCATTTTTTATCGACTTTTTTAGAAATATTATGAAAATTTCCCGCAAATCATGTCCAAAATTTTTAATTTGTGGTTTTTCGAATTTTTTATAAAAAATAAGGTAGAATCACTTATTTATTTTTTTGTATCGATTAAATCTCCGTATGTAAACTAATGAGTTGGTCGCGCGAGTATCATTTCTTAACTATCGATGAAATTTGTAACACTTGGCTGTACACTCGATAAGTGCCATTTGGCACTACATTTATAATAAATTTTATGCTGGCAAAAAATTCTCAAGAAAATTGCGGTTGTAATAGGCGCCATTTCTCCAGATAGAAAGAAGATTTTTAATATCAAAACGCAATTGAAGGTCAATTTATATCTCAAAAAAAGTTGTTTTTCTCTACTTTTGGCCATTTTTGACCATTTTTCATGAAAAAAAAAACTTTGATTTTACTAAGGAAATTTTTTACTGTGCAGAATGAAAACAAGACTTTTCAGCGCAGTTCACCCGACAATGTCTGAAGTTTATTAATATCGTCTTCAAAGAAAATTCTATAGTCAGGTTAAGGGGGTACTCAACGGTTTCTGATATTTTAGATCGGAGCTCAGTAGGAAACAAAACAAGTTATCGAAATTCTGAAAACTGGAATTCCGAAATTGGAAATGGATGTACAGTGAAAAGTGGTTTTTAATGTTTCCACAGATAATTAGTAATGTTAAGAAATTAGAAATATAAACGTTCCCAAGAATGAACACATTTATTGTAGATAAAAATAAAAATTTTCACATTTTTTTATATCGCTCTGAAAAAATGTACCAATCTGCAGGACTTATGGCACCCCTTTAACAAGCGTGAATTATATTATGTGGTCTTGATGATATTATTTATAAAAAGTGCTTAAACAGCACGGTGATGTCAGCCCATGTTTGAACAGCCAACGTTTTTTATGTTTTAAATCATATTGTTGATAGATACATCGAATTCGATCTTTCTCAGCATTGATAATACAGTATTGTAAATGCTAAGAGGAATCGTATTTGATGTATCTAGCAAAAATGAGCTTTCAACCATAAAAAACGTTGGCAGTTATTACTAATACTGTACTTGTAACTTTTTGTGACTAAAATACCCTGTTATTATACATGCCAGACTCAAAGAAGTTTGAAGAACGTAAGTTCTACCTGCTTGTTCAAATTTGGTCACTTTTGCTTGACAGATTCTGAATATTTTAAAAATTCAAAATGGTTGGCAGCCCAAATTGAAGCTGATTTGATAATTCAAGCTCAAACTTATTTGTAATTTTAGGGTTTCGATTTTCCGCAACTTTTGTATCTTTGAAATATTTAGAATCTTTCCGACGGGGATATTTGATCCATATACAAATTTTCAAACAAAATTAAGAATTATATTATATATTCGAAAATTTTAGGTGTAAAAAAATGGCCTCAGAACAAAACAATCATTGTATTTTATTCATGCACGCATATATATAACACTTTCATTAAAAATGGCTCATTCCCTGTTCACACTAATGTTAATGTAGGTACAGCTGGTCCTGCTTGAACGAATATGATAGCGACCTGAATTAACATCAGTGTTTACAGGGGACATAAAACATAAACTTAATTTAAACTGATGCCAAAAAGTTTTTGAGAAATTATTTGAAAATATTTTTCTGGTCGCAATCAAAAGCTATTCAACTTATTTGAATTAGATGGTTCCATGATAATAATTAGAATTATTTTTTGCTAATTTAAGGTACTATGAGAAAATCGGCGAACTCTATGAAGTTTTTTATGTATCGTATACAATGAGGATAAATTGCATAGAACTTGCTTAATTAATTTTAGTTATAGTAATTAATCATAATAATATTAGATATTTATTATGAATTCAAACGCTTAGTATAATTCAAGTTTAATTAGAACATTCGATTTTTAACGGATAATTTGTAATTTTAAAATTATGGACCTTCTAAATGCCTTTAAGGGGGTGGCATCGATCCGGAAGATTGGTAATTTTGTTTCACGAGCGCTATATCCCGATCAGGGGATATCCCTTAAACTTTTGCTTAATCTGAGAGATGTGGTTTTGGGAGCCATCTAACACTCCCTAAGACGCCTCCCTAGCCACTCATGAGGCCGCTTTTTAGCCCACATCTCTCAGATTAAGCAAAAGGTGTTAAAGGGATATGAAAAAAAAATGTGAAAATTAATTTCTTTATTTTTTTTCTTAAATTAAAGTGTTCATTCTTGCGAACGGTTATATTTTTTTTCTTAAATTAAAGTGTTCATTCTTGCGAACGGTTATATTTTTAATTTCTTAACCTCCTGACACCCAGAAACGAGAACTTCGCCTCACACCCAAAAGCCTATCTGAAGGCAGTACTTTGAGCGCTTATCACGGGAAAACTGGTAAAGATATCAATTTACTTATTTTTCACTGATTGCGATCAAAGATAGAATTAAGTGAATAACACGTAACATTTTTAAATTTCGAAGTTTGTGAACTAGATAACTGCGAGAGAAAAGAGTTGTTAACTCAGCTTGTATTTCTTGAAAACCATACAATTTTTACAATAACATATAAGTTACAAATTTACAAGTGAAACTCTAGCTATTTATAGTTGGTCTCAGATTTGAAATATGATATCTCGATCGCTAACAAAAAATTGCCTTCCAAATAATTTTTTTGAAATTTTTTTTTCATTATTTTGAGTTTCATAAAAATCACTTTTGAACAAACTATTCTATTTTCTATTCTTTAGAGACTGCAGAAAAAATAAACTTATATCAAGAAAAATTCTCAAATACTTTCCTAAAAACTGGCTTCCTCAGAATTTCAATATCATGTATCGTTTTTACACAATTAATTTTTTAAGAAATTAATTTTTTAAGAAATCGTATAAAATTTTCAACAATATTTTTGTAAATAAAATTGCAAACTCTATGACATATTTGAATTGTAGGTCTGTGACGATGTTATTTCTGCGCCGTTTTGGCTCCCGAAAATTTTTATGCCTTCAGATAGTCAAAGGATGTGAGGGGGTTAAAACATAACTAATTATCTGGGAAAATATTAAAAAAACACTTTTCACTGTACATCTATTTCCAACTAAACTCGACTCCAGTTTTTTTTTAAAGACGATATTAATAAACTTCAGACATTGTCGGGTGTTATGCGCTAAAAAGTCCAGTTTTTATGTTGCGTATTTAAAAATTTCCTTGATATGAAAGTTTTTTTCCCATGAAAAATGGTCAAAAATGCCAAAAAGTAGAGAAAAACAACTTTTTTTGAGATAAAAATTAACCTTCAATTCCGTTTTGATATATAAAAATGTCCTGACTATTACAAAAAATGACGCTTATAACACCCACAATTGTATTGGAAATTTTTCACTACCATAAAATTTCTAAAAATTTAGTGCCGAATGGCACTTATAGAGTGTACAGCCGAGTGTTTAAAATTTCATCCATAGTTATGAAATGATAATCGCGCGACCAACTCATTAGTCGACATACGGAGATTTAATAGATACAAAAAGTTAAATAAATGATTTTACCTCATTTTTTATAAGGAATTCGAAAAACCTGAAATTAAAAATTTTGGACACGATTTGCGAAAAATTTTCATAATATTTCCAAAAAATTCGACAAAAAATATGTAGGCGTTTTTTAAAAAAGTTAAAGTAGGCATTTTTTTCGTTTTTTGTCACATATTTAAATATAAAAAACAAAATATTTTTTGCCGAAAAATGCGGAAAATTTTCATAATGCTTTGATTTTCTTTGAAAATTTTACGAATTCAAAAATTAAAGTTCGGACTCAAATCTGTCCTAAAATAGACAAGAATTATTTTTATAAGTAGATGCACATTTATTCTGGTTTAGCTAACGATAATAAGCACAAAAAAGTAAAACAGCTAATTAATTTCGTAAGTTAAATTGACTAATAATTCAAAAAACTGAAAATTTTTAGAAAAATAGTAAAATTTAATACGGAATCATCACAGAAAATTACCTGAAAAGTCCAATTTAAATGATGCTAAATGCGTAAAGATGATTGGCTAAGGTGATCTGTCTTTTGCTATAGCATATAAGTTTCAGCCAATCAGCTGATTGCATAATCTTGCTAAATTTAGCAATATTCAAATAGGACTTCCAGCCTACATTCGGGGTGCGATCCATATATCAGGTCATAAAAATACTTTACAAATCAAATGAAACTTGCGAAACAATTTTGGAAACGTTTCAAAAAACTGAACGAGAAAATTCCAGATTTGAAAAAAGAGTCAGAGCTACGAAGAAACTATGAGGTAAGTTTTTCATGCAACATTTTACTACTGCAAAAAACTTCCAGTCATATCTTGGCCCGCCGAAAACCGACGCATTTCAAATCAGATTTTAACCGATCATAATAACTACCGTTTTTAACAATATTATAATTATGGGGATTTTGAAAAAATTAAAAAATCCTGTTTTCTCCTCAGAAGTTTGTCTTGTCCGGGATTGGAACAAAAGGTGGTAAAAACATTCTACTGTTAGCACTTCTTTATATTTTCTAAACTATCTTAGAGATGGTTATAAAAACGAAAAGTTTGTTAATACATTGTTTAACAAGACTGATTTATAATCAAGAATTTACCGATCTAAAATAATACTGCGAGCGTCACTTTCACGCCACTATTTCAAGAGGAACAATTTATTGCACTAAACATTTTCTTAAAAATTCTGTGAAAATTCCAAATGTGAAGATTGAAAATATAATTTAAAAACAATATATTTCTATAATTTAATTTCATAAATAATTTCAATTAGATGTTATCTCTAACTTAAATTTTTACAAGGAATCAACGATTGTCAATTTCATTGCTTTAGCATGCTTGAGAGTATGAATTCTTCGAAATGCTAATAATTTTTGAGAATGCTCGTTTATTTCCGAATGCGAGAAATAAATTATAGTCGAATTTAAGCCAAATCGATTCATAATCGCGTTACTATTTTAATGAAACTTATTTTATTGAATACAGTTCACGAATGGCTTTATAACTATGGTTTACGATAAACTAGGCCCGACAAAACTTTTTTTGCCAACGGTAGGTGATTTTTTAATAGTTTTTAGGAAATCATAAAGAAAATGATATATGTGATTTTTTTTTCAATTGTACCAGGAAAGTGTTCAAAAACGCTAAACCGTTTTTGAAATTGCCTATCTTTTGGCTTGGAATTTTCAAAATACATTCAAGAATAATTTCAAGCCGAATCATCGACAAAAATGCTGATTTTTGGAAAAATGGACATAATTTTTTCCAAAATTTTTTCTGGGTCAATTTGAGCACAGAAACTCAAAGTGCTCCGAAAATAAATAAAATCTGAGCTGGTCGATTTTTACTATTCCTACTTTAGTTCACGACTACGACCTCTTCAGTTTCACGTAGGTTTTTACTTACTCTAACTGTATAGTTTCTGCTATCGAGCCTTTGCTCCCAGTGAAATATCCACATAATTTTCTTTTAATCTCTTCTGTATAAACTGTAAATATAAACAAATTGATCAACCTCATACTAATAGTTCAAGTTCGAACAAAAAAAAGAGACTAATTCTTTTCAAAAAAGTTTAGTCTCAAGGTCTGAAGAAAAATCGATAATTTTCTTTTTCTATAATTAAGTGAAATTTATGGGTTAGGATGATAAAGTTCTTCTTTTGATTCTCTAATTATTCTTCCACGAGTTAGAGCGCCGCTGGCGGGGGACACTTTTTTCAGTATCGTGGTGAGGGTAGTTGTAATAGACTGAGACGTTACTCTTTACCTAGTGAGGAAAACGCAGTATGAGATGATTTTTCTGCGATTGACGAGGGTTAATAAATAATTTTTTTCTATACATAATTATCTGTACATAATTATTCTGAGAATCATACTGAATATACAGGAAGCAAATTGTAGACTCTTAAAAACTCAAAAGTTGTCATCGGATGATGATTTCATACTGAATTTTTAGTATACAGAGCTTATTTAACACAGGTAGTGAACGTCTTCCGAGCCTTATATAATATTAGTTATATTAACTTAGTTATATCTAGCATTTTAATCATTCGATTTTGCGCCAAAATCAACTTATCAGGGTTAAATTTTCAGAAATAGGGGTTTATGAAAAATTTTATTGCGCGTGTAATGGTGTTTATTTTTTTCGAAAAAATCTAAATTTATTCTAATTGTTAACGAAATTTATACGGAAAAGAGGGTTTTCGGCTCAAAAAACAATCCCATTAAGTTTCATAACTGCAAATTAATTTTCATTGGAAAATCAATGTCATTGATTTTAAATCATTCAGTTTCTGATTGAGTGATAGCAATATCACGCCGCGGCCGCTGAGCGCCATTCTATTGAAAAAAGATTGAAATTTTTTTGTCACAATTTTTTCAATTTAGTATTTTATTTGCCCTCAAGAAGTTTTTCTATAGGTCGATTTAAATGGTGGCCAGTTTCCTCTTGAAACGCTAGTTAAATCTCAAAACAAATACGATACAAAATTTTAACCAGCTAAGGGGGGTAAATCGCACAAATGTTTTTAAGAAGGTTTTTTCTAGTTGAGAAACTTAGTGGTCAGAAAATGAGCTTAAAAATAGAAACTTTTTCGAACGTAAGTTGTCACCTTTGAGCTCCCTTTGTATGATTTTATTTTATTCAGATCGATTATTTTTAGTTTATAAATCGTCTTTTGAAAAAACACTCAAAAAAACGCGCGTTTGCTATCAAAGGTATCAAAATTACAGTAAAATTTATTATTTATTTGTAATTACTTAGAACCCTCAAAAACGTCTTGACCACCAGCAATCGACAATTTATTAATTAAACGGTTTATACGATTTCCTACGGCAAATCGAAAATTTAAATTTTGAAAAAAGACTGAAAAGTTAAAGGGGTATATCTGGCAGATTGACATATTCACGCTAGAATATTCGAAACTAAAAGCTATGAGAAAAACCGAAAAATGCCTGACATGTAGATCATCACTGATCTTGCGAAAGAGTACATCACAAATTATTTTTGACCATACACCAATAGGTACAGTATCGGAACAAGGTGACATTTTTCAAAAATCAAAATCTAATGCTGCCGTGCGCCAGACGGTATACAATTGGAAGCTCAAATTTCTCACAGATCACAGTAACGTGTAGATAGATATTACGTTATGGAACAGCTTTTTTAATCCGGGCGACTGAACAATTATCTAAAAACGCCTAATAACCGACGGATTTTTAATAACTTGGCAGCTACTTCAAATATCTACTGCCTCCGAGGAATAATGTTGGCAAAGATAGCTCAAAATTTCATCACAGTAAATTCCTCACCAGAAAAATTATAAAGATAGAAGAGCTTTGGTATTGCAATTTCGAGCTTACGAACTTGAAAATATGAATTCTTTTTGGTCATTGATATCCGAAAAAAATTTACCGATAAATAAAAACGTGTTCGAATTTCCAGAAAGTGAGGGCTCAAAAGAAAAGCCAGTAAAAAACAACTGAAGGAAAAAGTTGGACTTACGTCAAGTCGATATGGTTTGAAAGTTAGTGGTCAAAATCAGCAGACGTTATTTTTTAACTTCATCTTTAAAAAATACTAAAAAAATCGAAAAAATGCGAAAATTTCGAAAAAATTTTTTTTGATGAATTGGGTTTTCCCTTAGTAACTAATTATCACCCCTTATCAATTTGGACATTTTAATGCCTCTAAGGCTTTAGTAATAGAACAGATATAACCCTAGCGCAAGCATCGAAAAGAAAATATTCTTCATGATAAATTTAATAAATTTGACGTGGATGGGTCGGCTTACCAATTTGACAAGTTAGGTGTAATATACTTGTTTCAAAAAGTATGATCGAAGTAAAACAAGAGCGAGAAGCAAAACGAAAGAAGCATATTTTAAATATAGGTGAAAGTAGCGCATTTCCCAAATATTTTCAGCCTAAGGATTCAAAAAAAATACTTGAATTTTTGGAAGAAATGAGAAAAATTTTCAAAAAATATTTCTTAATTATTTTGATCAAAAAATCACTAAACCAATGTCAAATATATTTTCAAGAAGCATATATAAATAATATGAGGTTACCTAGTGGAAAAGTTAAAGTAGCCATTTCGTAAAGTTTTTTTCGTTGATTTGATAAAAATATTGAAAAAACAATTTTGAACAAAAAATAAGGCATTTTTTATAATGTTAGGAACTTTTATCGAAAATTTCTCATAATTTGTCAAATTTGAAAAGTTTAATTCGAGCTCAAAATTTTCTTTAAAAGCCATAATGCAAAAATTTGCTTGTCACAAAAGTTGCCTGGATTATGAAACATAACTTTGATGGTATATTAAGAAGAATATACTAACCCAGTAAAAAGTTTTTCATCAAGAGCCCGTATCCGTATCTGTCAAAATGCACCGAGGCCCTTAATACCTTTCCCAAATTTCTGATAGCGCATCGTTCAGTACTACGTTATAATAATACTTACAATTTTTCTGGTACCGCCATTTTTGATGCTATCAGAAAAGTGTTTTCTATGAAAAAATTGAAACGAAAGCTATTTTTATTTTAGTTTTAACTGTCATACTAATAATTAGTATGACAGTTAAAACTAAAATAAAAATAGCTTTCGTTTCAATTTTTTCATAGAAAACGCTTTCATGAAAAGCATCAAAAATGTCGGTACCAGAAAAATTGTAAGTATTATTCTAAGGCAGTACTGAACGATGCGCTATCATAAATTTGGGAAGGGTATTAATGAATTATGAGTCTAGAAATTTTTTTTTGTGGAACGTAGGCATAAGAAATGCGTCTGACAATTTAAATGCATTAATAAAATGCCTGTTACGATTTGAAACACGATTTAACGTTTCCAATTAACTGTAAAAAAACAAGAAAAGTATCTTCAAATAATGCTCTGATGGTTCTGATATTTTGAGGTATTGTCAATACCGTATTGAAGAAAATTTGTTTCAAATTTCATCTAATATTTGTTTGGATATAATTTATATCCTACAAAGGAGTCTTACTATTTCAAATTAATAATATATTTAGATCGTTTTTTAAATAACCACTTTTACGATTTAATAAAACTTTTATTAAAAGATTTTGTTTAAACAGAATAGTGCATTTAAACGATGATCACATTTGTTCAGATAANTTTTTCGAAAATTTTACGAATTATAAAATAAAAGTTTGAACTCAAATCGTTCCTTAAATAGATAAAAAATGATTTTAATGAGCTGATACACATTTATTGTGGTTCAGCTAACGATAATAAGCACAAAAAATAAACCAACTAATTATTTTCGTAAATTAAATTGACGCCAGTCTGCCACATCGCTGCTATCCCTTAAGTGTATTAGTCCATTTTGGTCCCAAATGCATATTGGTCCCAACTGCATATTGTTCCCAAGTGTGATTTGGTCCCAAGTGCATTTTGTCCTAAGTCCGTCATGGTCCCAAGTGCATATTAGTCCCGAGTGCATATTTGTCCCAAGTGTGATTTGATCCCAAGTGCATATTGGTCCCAAGTCCGTCATTTTGGTCCCAAGTGTGATTTGGTCCCAAGTGCATAATCTTCCCAGTTCCGTCATGGTCCCAAGTGCATATTGATCCAAAGTGCCGCACTGTAACTGACTTTAAAATATTAATTTTTTGGTCCCAAGTGCATATTCGTTCCAAGTCCGTCATGGTCCCAAGTGCATATTGGTCCCATGTGTGATTTGGTTCCAAGTGCATAATCGTTCCAAGTGGGGCCTACTCCTCCCAAATTAGCAAAGCTTAGGGGAGTCGTTTTTGCGTTAATTAATCTGTTTATTAAACTAAAATTTCATTTTTATTAAAAAAATGAATTTTTAGCAAAAATATGCATGTAAGTGAACACGCCATAAAATTTTTCATAAATGCCCATATGAATAAATATGATTTTATCTCGATTAAAGGGTCGAATTTTGGTATTATGTCTTGTTTCCAATTAATGCAAATAATTTTTCAAAAAATCAATTAGCTGGATCATTTTCAACATCAATTCTGATGATGTGTTCATGGTCACAAACTTTTGGTCAAGTTATGTTACAAACAATCGCCCTTCTCACAGTTATACATGCCTGCAAGGAAAGAGCGAAAACTAGTATCAGGTACATGTGCAGATAATGACATAATTTTTAGTGACCTGACTTTTAACGGACAGTTAAAAATTTTTTATCTGCCGTTTGAATTTGTTTGCAAAATTCCAGAGTGATTAACTGTAGCACAAATTTGCACAAAACCTCACGTTCACAGATTTTTGAAAATTACTTTTGAAAAATTTCAACTGTCCCAAATTTTCACACATTTTACAGTAAAAGTGAATAAAAGTGTGATAAGAGTGGACAACTGGTGTGATTGAGGTGTGAGAATAGTGCGAATGAGTCTTCTTTTTTCTGGTTGACATACTCTATGTAATAAGGGAAACCGTTTTCATTGTGTGAAAAGTTTCAGGTTGCCCATTGGACTTACTAAATAAAACGCTTTCTTCAACTCAAGCAAGCAGCCCGAGATATAGCTAATCTCCTTATTCTAAAAATTTTGTACTTTTTTTTCCCAGAATTTAATTCGCTCAAAAAAGCTACCCAAAAGGTTACTGGATTGATCCTTATTTCCGAATTATTGCAAGATATCATGTTTACGGATCGGTATTTTGTTTGGTTGGTTAATCAAATCATGCGAATGAAAGGGACTAGCGTTAAAGTTGTTCAATAAACACAAACTAATCGCTTCTTTCCTGCTTTGGCTTCTTGCCTTATTATGCTTTATATGTCCTTGTATTGCCGATTCTTGTATAGAATTTGATCTTGAAAATCCCGATTTAATTCTTGAGGGCAGGTTTCATAGATTTTTTTACTTATTGATTTGGTTTATTAAGAGGTTGTGGGCCAACTTGTGGGTTTAAAAACAAGCTGGAGTTAGGTTTGTGGAGTTCTATCTGGTGCGAAACAAAAACCTATAATAGTCTGCCGCGACAAATATTTACCTGTATTAACCGTCAGCGACTTTCTCATAATCATTATATACTCAACTCAGAGTGTTATTTCTTGCAAACTAAACTGAGGTATTCTCTAGTATATCAACCAACGTCTATGAGCGGTCTTATAGCAATCATAGGAATAGACCAATGGCGGTGAGTAGACGAGCCTAACAATGGTGGCCTGAAGTTGGGATGTAGAAACATATCATCTAATTGTGATGTGGCAATAATAATTGAATAATAGTTATTCAAAAATTTGTATTTTTTTTTGTAAAAATTTAATTATTATTTTTCGAAATTATTTTAATAATCATTTTCGAAATTGGAAATTTTTTTTTTATCTTTGTAGGAATTTCAAGGATGAATACATTTTTTCTTAACTAAGCGCATATTTTCACCCTTAATTTTTTCATAGAATTTTGAAGTACATTTAAAATAATTTTTATAAAATTGTTTTTTTCGTTTTCGAGAACCAAATTTGCATTTTGAACATTTTACGCAGCTTTCTTCCGTGGAATATTTCGAACAGTGTCAGTTTTTGATCAGTTGTTTTTTTTTTATTTTTTTTTTCGGGTTATTTTTTGCCGTTGGAAATGGCTTGCGATTATTGTTTAACATAGTTTGTTTTTTCGTTTTGAAAGCATAAAATAATTAATGAAATTTTATTTTTTTATAAGAAATGTAAAGTTTTCAATAAAACATTTTTTCCACGTGTTTTAATAGACGTCAGCAATGGGCTATCCTATGATCCGTTTCAGAGTCATATGTCATTTTGTTTATATGTGACTCAATTGTAGTTGTTAGTCAGTAAGTTTCGTATTTTTTTCTGGTAAGGATGACAATTTTTACACGTGGTGTCTCTCCTCTCTATTTTTTATTGTAGGATGTGTTTTAAGTTAGGTTGATACGCGTAAATTGTTTTTAGGAATACACTAATAATCTTACTGGTTGATTGATATGAGCCTTAGTCACCTCAAACGAAAATCAAGGTATTGAAATGAACCACATTGCCGTCCATCATCTCATATACACGTATGCACGTGCCAATTAGGCCTCCTTTTCACAGGTGTGGTGGTAGATTCCTATTTGTGATCCAAGCCTAGGGGAGTCGTTGCCATAGTGTGAGCTAACAACCTTAGGTGGACAGATCACTGTGTTTTTAGGTCCAGCAAGTTCTCAGAGGAAGGTAACGCTGCGACCTAATTCCAGGCCTGTATAATGATGTATTGGATACATTGTTGTTATTGCTTGATCAGTACTAGGTGACGTATTTATGTATGTCAGTTACACATTGAACCAGCTCATTATGCCTCTAGCTAGCTATGCCTTGGTTAAGCTCACAATGCGTTTATCTCTCATGATATGCTGGTTGTTGGATTATGGTTTTTTTCGGATAAAAAATTATAATCTTTATTTATTTTTTAGTGTCGATATTACTTAAATGTTGATTTATATAACATAATTAATATATTTTCTTTGTAGAGTGTGTTATCGGTTTCGGTATATTCAGCAAATACAAAAGAAATCCTTTAGATTAGTTCTATTTATTTTTCCGAATTTTTTGTACATACACACGTACACAAGTCTAAATTTTTCCTGAGATTGATTTTGATGATTGTCTATTCTTTTGTGAGTAGCAAATTCCATTTTTTTTGTAAACGGTATTTAATTTCTCTGTGGCATTTAAATGTCCAAAGTTTGTAGCTTTAAGATTTGAAAATTTCTTTCTTGTAAAGAATTAATGACAGTGCGCAGGGATGCAGATATACCCTGTATATGTACTTATGCAAGTCTTACGAGTTAAGATTGCAGCTCTTGAAAGAAGAACTGATTACTGAGCTATAGGGTGGCAGGAACGCCTGACCTTGATACCTTTTAGATTCAAAATATTCTTCCAGAAAAAGGGTCGTATTTTGATTGCAGTATTCAAAAGGCTCAAAATAAATGCTAATTTAGTTTCACAGTCCAGCCCAATTTTTCCGGTACTAATCCAGAGGAAGTTTCTAATTTTATAACCCGTTGCAAAGCTAATTGCAACGACTCCTACAGATATGGAATGAAAAGGTTTTAAATTAGTTACATAAAAGGTAGAAAAATTTGGTCCCAATGCATTTAGAACACTTGAGCCAATTGAAGCGGAAATTCCAATTACTACTCTTGAAGCGCTTTTATGCTTTCATCAAAGTTCTAATTGGAGTCTGCCACTTAAGCGTTTTTCAGTTACTTGAGTCAACTTACCGCACTCGATAAAAAGTCTGAAGAAGCTGGCCCACATTTAACAGTAGACATCAGTCATCCTTTTCCAAAGAGTTAAATTTGCGCACAATGAATTTGTCACGAAATCTTTAGACGTTGCTAAGCCAACGATTGATGACGTTTTTGACTTTTGACAGTCACATGTTATTATGAAACCGCTTGCTCATCCGTGTCGAAGTGGAAGACCGTATACAGCAGTGAATTCTTTGAACAATCAAGTCTGAAGACTCTACAATTTTGTCGGCAAAGAGTTCAAACACTTGAAACCCAAGGTCTTTAATCAGTCTCGAGGTTGTTTTGTAAACAATAGCCTCAGAACCAAATCGTCAGGTGAGAGTGAAGTACGAAAATTAAGAACCAAAGGGCTCAGCACACCCTCAGCGAGGGGAGCGTGAGTCTTGAAGGGTAATGCAACCTGATTTTCGGATTCTGAGATTACATCTGGTGATTCAGCTGAGAATCTTTCTAATGATTCTTCTGATGACACATTTTGATGAATGTTCGAAGATGACGAATGATCATATGAAGCAGATTCTTGTTCAGACCGTCAGATGAATCTCTTGAAGTCCATAACGGGATTTCATTAGCATGATGTGTATACGTCCATGGTCCTTGTCAGACGATGAGAGTAATACTGCACATGTAAAATTTTTTTTTTTTGACAAACAGATAAATTTTCGTTGCTAATAATAAAAAAAAAAAAAAAAAAAAGGACTATCTAGATTGTAATTTATTCCCATTTTTTGTTCAATTGCGTACTTTAAATACGGTTTTAAATATATAGGATTAATTAAGTTAACTGATTCGAAAACACCTGGTCAAATTTGAAATTCAATTCTTGTCGTACTTCCTAACAGGTTCGTTTTGGCGTTTCACTTACAATGTTTTAATGATAGTTGTTCTTCATGCCAAATTTTATGGCGTTCGCACTCCAGAAATGCTCACAGTGAAACTTATATTACGTGAGTTGAATCTGTGGTCCGTGTGTATTTTTGAAAGCACAAATCGATAACCAATCAGTTTCCGTTCTATTTTTTTGCGTGATAGAATTCTGGCGGATACTAAACTAGGATAAAACTTTGATTAGTTTAACTATTTTGTTTTACTTTATTGATATTTTTTTTTCGATTTTATTCGGTGAGTAATTTCCATGTTAATTTTTGTTATCGAATGTAAGAACGCTCGGAAACTTATACATATCAAGGGTGATATTCCATGTTCCTTTTAACGGGGCCACTGAATTCAGTCCATATAATAAATGGCACTATCAATACATTTTAAGCGTTCTCGTTTTTTGATCAGTACCGTCGCAACCGCCTGCTAAAAATCCGGATTTAATCAGGGATTTCACCGTATCCCTATAGTAGACACAAAACAGCCGGTGCGAACAACTCTGTCCACGGATGGAAAACCAGGACTTAAAAGTCTTTTGTATTTTTTTGTGGTCTGCCCATGTTAACTCGTGAGACTTCAACCGCATTTGTCATTTTTATGACTTATTTTTCGAAATATCAAACCTTTTGTCATTAAGTAGTAATATATTTATATATACCTTATTTGGTATTTTTCTTTGCGTATCATGAGGTTTTCTTGATAAAAATTACCACGATGAGTTAAACAGGAATGCAAATATACCAGATTTTAGACTCCAGGTCTATGTTTTTACTTAATTTCCGAAGACAGTCCGGATATTGTAAAACACTTCACATTTTTATTATGGATTACATTTCTGATAAATGTCGTGAATTTTCATGATTTTTAACCTTGAAACTCCATGATTTTCACTGTCACTTTATATTAATTGATCTCATTATTGTTGTAAGAACTTCAATTTTGAAACATTTTACGTATGTAATTGGTTCGCATTCAGGATCACTGTCGCCCATTTTTTTAAT
>SCLH01001148.1:17694-32806 GCA_004367855.1 Oikopleura vanhoeffeni | reverse complement strand
CCTTCAAAAATGCTCCGAACTTCATTAAGATTTCTTTGGAAGCCTACTCAACCGCATAAAATCTTGCAGATTTTCGGAAAACTAATATTTCTAAATACAAAGCTTATATTACTAGTACCAGTTCGTCGAAATTTTATGCCAAAAGCAGTTATTTCATTCAACTTGGTTAATCAAAAAAATTGCACCAAAGGCTGAACACACAATAACCCAATCTATATATTAAAGTTCGTTTGATACCCAAAAAATGTCTGATTCGGACATTTTTAAAATATTTCCAAACTTTGAAGTGAGGACAGTCTCGGACTTTGAAGTTTCAAAAAACTTGATTCAAAAATGTCTCCATCGTGTTGAATCGGAACTTAATTTAAATTTTATAACTAATTTTTATGCTCAAGCGTCCAAAATTTTATCAATTTCAGAGACTCATTGAAAGAAGATTGAATTTACGAAAAAATAGCTAAAAACAAAAAAATAAGGGTGGCCATTTTGTGTCAAAAAACAACGTTTTTTAAGTTTTCTTTAAAACATATTTTTCGACTGATAATGTTTCTGTTTTTTAAACTATCTTATAACAAGATGAAATATTTAAGATTTAATATACAAGAATTAATAAATAAAATTTTATAAAAAACAAAAAAATCCTGCGGTAATTTATAAAAGTTACATGATTCTTGTCGATTCTCTTGATATTTATCTACCTACGAGGACATAGTTTTCGCTGAATTTTTACAATCGGCGCGCGCTATGTACCGCGGCCGCCCACGCCACAAATACAAAAAAAAGTTTTTTTTGGATATCAACTTTTAAGTTTTACAGCGATTGATTGCGTATACATTAAATGTAAATTTTGGAAAGAAATTCGAAATTGTTTTTGGATTTTTTTAATTTTTTAAAACCGCCCTACCCAAAAAAAATCTTTCTTAATTATTTCTAAGCTTTCGTTAATACGCATTTTTGGGCAACTTTCCGGTCATTTTGAAATTTGGGATTCTTGAAAATTTTTTGAAAAAAATCTGATAAATTCGGGAAATTTCAAAAATAATTTTCTAATTTCGCAAGAAATCATCACGATGCGATTTTCTCAAATTTTAGATGCAAATCAGTTTTCGGTACATGTACGATTACATAACACGAGATTTAAAATTTCAAAATGCCATAAGCAAATTTTATGCTCCAAATTGAGGTTTTGCTTATTTTCCGCCGGGGAATTTAAAAATGCCTATCTTTAACTATAGAAAAGTGTGTTAGGCGGAAAATATTTTAATATTTGCTATGAAATTTTGTAGACTTACTGTTCTAAATGTTTTGACAAATTTTTATTTTTTGTATTGATCAACAATTAGAATTGAGAAGTGTATTTCTGAAAATGTGTGTCGATATAACACAACATATTCATTGTATTACATTATTTATTCGTGATTATATAGAGAAGATTTAACAGCCTACGCAATGTTTTCATGAAGCAAATATTAGGGAAAATTCCGCGAAAATAGTATACACCATCCACACATCAACTTAAGACACATGCAGGAGTACTTTAAAATTCCAAGTTTGAACTTTTTCTCAGACGATTTCAATACAGGAATTTCAAATAGTCAAAAATCGGGTTATCGAGTTATCATTGCCCATCTTGTAGAGAATATTTTTTCTGGTCATTTATAAGACCAAGAATTTTTTATTTTACTGAAAAATTTCAAAAAGAAAAAAGTGATTTCTTCAGGTCAAATTTCGAGGATTTTACAAGCAGTTCAAACCCGGATCTAGCGATCCGCTAAAAGTAGAGCGCTAATTTTTTTTGGCAAGTGAAATTAAGCGTTTTTTAGGAAACGATTTTTAAGGATTTAGGGTCGGCGACTATGTGGTCGACTTAAATTAAGCCGGTCAGAAGTTCACGGTCAATTTCATTCGTAGAGACTGAATACCCCAAAAAAACCCAGAAGGGTCAACGTTTCTGATTGAACGTATTAGCAATATGGGCCAATTAATTGTACTGAAAAGGTCGCTGAGAGAAATAGAGAGCAAAAAAGTTTTTGCTCTCTAGCGACCCTTCAGATAACATTATTGACCCATAGTTGCTAATACGTCATCAGAAAGGTCGGACCCTTCGATTTCTTTGAGCGGTACTTGGCAAAGTCCTATACCGATGACTTTGGAAATTGACTTGAGTGTTGACAGTGTTTGCTCTCTAGCGACCTTACAGTTATTAAATTACCATTAGTTGCTAAATACGTTCATCAGAAAGTTGACCTTTCGGTTTTTTTGAGGGTATTTTTTTCAAGTCTCTAACGATGAAGCTTAAGGAATTGACTTGAAAACTTTTGACCGCTTATTTAAGGTCGACCACACTAGTCGCGACCTAATCCCTTAAAAATCGTTTCTAAAAAACGCTTAATTTTTACTTGCCAACAAAATTAGCGCTCTCTCTTTCATACGCGCGTCGCTAGATCCGGGGTTTTGAACTGCTTGTAAATCTCCGAAAATTTGACCGATAAAGATTTTTTCGAAAATTTTCATAAACAAAAAAAATCCTACGTCCTTTAAAATGACCAGAAAAAAATTTCTCTACAAGAGGCGTTCAAAAACATCGATAACCCATTTTTGACTTTTTGAATTCCTTATTTCAAAATGTCTCACAGCTCAATTGTCTTATAATGACAGACTGTATTATGTCACTCACTATCGATGTGTTTCTTAGTCAATTTGGAGCATGAAAATTTGCTGTCCATTGACAGTCTAGATCAGTGGGTTATTTAATTCTAGTCACTTTGAGTACTTTGAAGTTACAATCAGTAAAATAAATGTTCTAAGCTTGTCAACTTCCGTACCGCAGACATTTGCCTCTGAAATATGGCGTACCCGAAAACACGACCCTGTTTATTTTATGATCTACTCGTCAGACTTAAGAAGTAATCTGTACCCAAGACTCGATATTCCGCAGTAGTGACAGTCTTTATAAATGAGCCATATAGAAAAGTTTCATTATTAACAATGTTAATTTTAATTTTCGCCGATTCTCACAAAACAAGTGCATATAAATAACACAATTTAGGGTTAATTTGACTATTTTCAAATTTGAAAATATTAAACCGTCCCAATTGGGTATTGCATCTGCAAAAAAAATTCAATGTTTTATCATCATTCTCATGTAAAATGAGTCTTAAATTCATTGGAATACTTATTTCTCGTGATTCCTTCTCTCTTTTCTTTCGCCTACGCATTCTTCTGTAATCTTATTTCGGAAGTTATGACTTCTAGAAATGCTCTATTTTAAACCGGAGGCCCATATTGTAATGCAATAAAAGGCTTAGAAATTCGTTAATTCTTTAAGGGTCTTCCACGTGATTTGATACTTGTGAAAAAAAACATAGTATAGTAATTTGAAAAAGTACTCAAATTACGTCAAAAAATTCCGGTCAACTTCAAAACGTTTTTAAGACTTTTTTTCACATACACCAAAGTCTGAATAAAATCACGTGACGAAATAATCCAAAAAAGGTTTGGAATATGTCATAAATTAATCCTTATTTCTCGAAAAATAAGATCACGTGAGGTTTTTGGATAATATTATTATGTTCAAACTTGAATTAGGGTTCATTGGCTCAAAAAAATTCGGCGTAATTTGATCACTATTTGTTTACTTGAACCAAAACCTTATTTCCAATTTGAAGGTCACGTGATCGTTTATGGACTTTGGTGTAATGGAAAAAAGTCTTAAAAACTTCTAAGGAACCACTTCACTTTTTTTCAAAAATTGATTAAATTTAAGCAATTTTTGAAAAAAACAGTACTACTTTTACCAACCTTTTTATCCTTAAATATACGGTCACGTGATCATTTTGGGCTATCGTGTAATGGCGAAAAAGTCTTAGAATTTTTTTGATCCCGCTCAAATCCTTTTTTTAATTGATTTAAATTTTTTGCAAAAATAAGTACTGAATACAGTAAACATTTTCGAAAAAAACGCACAAACGTCAATTATCCAAATAGTCGATCGACACTTGTAAATTTCATTCATACACGAATAAGGTTCCGAATTGCGATTAAAAGCCATTGCGCCACGGATGGCGCAAAGACACTACGGGAGTTAACGAAGTTTAATATCAATAATATTATCATTATAATAATTATTGTTTAATAATTATTATTTATAATTAATTTAATTATTATATAATATCAATGTTATGTCATCAAATTTACGTCTACAGCCTGAAATTATCGTCACGCATCACACGTGATATTATATTCAAATTAAACTTTACGATTTTAACCAAATTATAAATTATTATGAGTTAATAATCGCTCTAGTGTCTGCATCCGGTGTATAAAAGTATTACTTGTCATGTATAAAATGAATACTGTATACACTGTATACTATACAGTATACAGATTGATTAAGAATCGTATACACCAAGTACAGACCCTAAAGCTATTCTAAAGTCATAATAATTTGGTCGAAAATCGTAAAAGTTAATTCACGTGTGATGCGTGACAATACTTCTGGTCTGTAGACGTTAACTTGATACGGTTAATATATTTCGTAATAAAAATCACGGCCAATAAAAAATGGTAACTAGGTGGATTATATTTTCAAACCATTGCCATTGGCTAAAGCTTGGCGTTCAAAATAAAATCCACCTAGTTACCATTTTTAATTGGCCGTAATGACAATTTTCATTTCGCAAGTAAAAAAACACATACTGTATCTGATGACACATTTTATTTAAAATCAGATTTAGAATTTTTTTTTATTTGATTTTACAAACAAGAGGAAATATCCCTAGATTTTTTTCTCGGCATTTTACTCGATGAACGATTCTAACTTTATAAGATACACAATCTGAAAAATCAACTTCGAAGAATTCTCAGTAATGAATCATGACTCCCAAAATAAAAAAAAATGACTCCTAAAAGTTCAAGTTGAAATTTACATAAATTTTTAATGCATGAAAAATGTAAACTAGATCCTGATCTTTATAATATTTTCTTAAAGTTTATAACAACCTTTTTTGTAAATATTTAGAAACACTGTGGTAAAATGAATAACCGGATTATTGACGTATGAGTACTCGTTGACTATACCACTCACTGAATCACTCGGTACTTAATCATTATTTTGAAAATTTGCGATTTTGGCACTAAAAAATAAATTTCCGTTCATAACATCGTGCGCAGATGGGGGTTAAAGAAAATACTTATTTTGACCTTGAAAATGAAAACTTGGTCACGTTCCACTTTTATACGAAATCAAATTCCTGAAAAAAATCTCAAAAATTCGTATTTTTCAGCATTCAAAGAAATCTAGAAATTTATTCATTAAAATTAATTTGACCGAATAATGGCTTGAGCGCTCTCGTAGTATCGGTGAAAATAATCTACTCGAAATTCCGTTGCGCTGATTGGCTGGGTAAACTGGGAGAATCGTTGAGGCCCGCTCTGATTGGCCAGGCGGGTCTTGCCCTGAGAAGAAAAGTAAAAAATGAATTTCGATTTTTTATTTTTTTATTTTCGCTTCAAATCGCCACCTGAACGCCACGCGCACCCCTCAAAAACCCATTCAAAATAGAGAAAATTAACCCTAGAGACGGAAAACAGAAAAACACCCTGTGGAAAAAGTACATGGACAGAAAGTCACCAGAAAAGGTTTTTTGAAACTAGAAAGTTTTACTTTGAACTTTTTAATTAACAAAAAATGCGAAGGCTCAAGCTGAGGTTTATGGCGAAGGAGCCTGGAAAAACTGAAGTTGTGGAAATTTTTCGGCCAAAGGACGAATTTCACATTCCGAAGACTAATGAAATTTCGAAAATTCGGGAAATTACAAGTTTTCCATCTGGAATTAAACGAGAGCCTTTTGAGATCCAGACCGATCCGAGCTCGGAATCGGAAGATGAACCAAATGTGGAAAAGTAAGTTTTTAACCCTCAGTCTCCGATTTTTTAAAGAGAATTATCTATAAAGTGGCTGGATAAGCGCGCGATGTGCCGGCAGAGTTAAATATGGCAGTTTGGTTAAACCCGCGCAATTTGACTCTATTATTAGTTTTTTACATGTTTTCGAAGGTGTTTGGGTCGAAAACACATCGAATTACCTTATATTTGACTTTATCAAGTAACTTGGTCAAAATTGAAATAATTAAATTTACAAAATCAGCATAAATTTCTTAATTTATATATTTTTATTATAAAAAGTTAACTTTTTATGAAAAATTCGGTCTTTGAAAATTGCTGTTTTGGCGTTATAGACTAGATTTTCAAAATTTGAAAAAATTCGTAGATTGTGGCAAACGCTATTTTTGATAAAGAATTGTAATTTTTTGGCAAATAAAACATAAAAATTTTTAATAGGTAAAAAACGCGCAATTTGACTCGATTATTAGTTTTTCATGTTTTCGAAGGTGCTCGGGTTCAAAACACATTGAATTGCCCAAAATTTGACTTCAAAAACTAGACCAAAATTTAAAAAAAAATATAAAATCAGTCTAAACTCCATTATTTAAAATATAACTTTTTTATGAAAAATATGGTCTTTGAAATTTGCTGTTTTGGCCTTATTAACGGGTTTTTTCAAAATTTCGTAGATTTTGGCAAACGCTATTTTTGATACATAAATTATGTAACATAATTCTTATTTTTTGACAAATAAAACGTTAGGTGAAAATTTTCAACAAGTAAAAAACCGCGCAATTTGACCTGGTTATTAGTTTTTTCATGTTTTCGAAGGTTTTCGGGTTGAAAACACATCGAATTGCCCTAAATTTGACTTTAAAATGACGCTAGCCCAAAAGTTAAATAACTGGAACGTATATATATAATTGAATTTATAAAATCAGTCTAAATGTCATTATTTTAACAATACCCTATAAACTCATTTGTGTACATTTTACACAGTGCCATGTGTCTATCTTACACAAAACCTACGCTTATAGCGTAACTATTAACGATAACTATTTGGGTCAGTGTGTTCATGCAATAATATCATTATTTCAAAAACACACTTGTAA
This sequence comes from Oikopleura vanhoeffeni, assembly GCA_004367855.1. NCBI lineage: Eukaryota > Metazoa > Chordata > Appendicularia > Copelata > Oikopleuridae > Oikopleura > Oikopleura vanhoeffeni. The sequence continues at coordinate 25,808 of SCLH01001148.1, read as the reverse complement.
ATCCTAGTCATCATTTTATTTTGTAATAGAGAGCCCCCGAAAAAATTGTAATATTTTGCCTGAAAACTTCAATTTATAATGAATTGCATTATTTTAGGCAAAATATTACACTAAAAATTTTTCGGGAGCCTTTTATTACACAATAAAATGATGTCTAGAGTTTACAAAAGAACTATTACTTTTTGAAATTTATGTCTGTTTTTTTTATCAAAAATCTCAAAAGATATAAAATTTCCGGAGCAATTATTTTTGTAAAAATTTAAAGTTATCTATCAAATTTTTTTTTGCTTGTGGGCAAATTTTTTCATATAAATAAGGAATTGAAATGTAACAAAATGTATTGGTCTGGTTATAAATAATTTATCGATTGCTTAGCTTATCAAATATTATTGATTTTATTCAAGTCAGGTTTTTTGTTCTTTGTTATTTTACCGCCCTTTTGTTGATAAATATTTTGNTAATTTGCCTGTAAGGCAGCAGAATGATTTATTTTCAGCAGTACGCTATTTTTCAAGTCCTCAAATTTTTGGAATTCAAAATTTTTTAGTGCACTTCGATATTATTGGGCGAAAAAGAATACTTTAATGGCACAGTGAAATTGTTTTTCTCAACTAATCCGAAATAACCAAAGACTTATAAATGCTTAAAAGAATTTTGATTTTGAAGCACTGTGAAAATATCCTGAAGCACCTATTTTAAAGTTTCTGTTTTGTATAGACATAATGACATGTCAGTGGTTTTCTCTGGTTTTGACCGATTAAAATTATAAAAATTTATTAACAATTTTCGACGTTTCGCTTTTATTAGAATGTTCAGGTTTCTCACCAGAATTCGTTTTCTTACGAGAATCTTTCGCTCGCTTTATTCACTGAGATTATAACTAAAAGGTGATACAAATATTTTTCTGCTGCACTCGCTCTCCAAATATTTTTCTAAACTGATCAGTCTAAAAATCCTGAAGATGCTAAGAAAAGCGAAACGTTGAAATTGTTAATCCATTTTTATAATAATGACATGTGTCTCGGGATATTTTAAATTATAAAAAAATATATTATAATCATTGATAAAAATCATAAGACAGTGTATATTACTTTTTACGACTAAGGAGTTTCTAATTTGAACTTGCGATAAAATCTTTTTTTATTTTTTATTTATTAAGTCTCAATTTTAAACGGAAATCGATCTGGAATGATTTCAATGCGAAATAATTTGCGATTAATGGTTTCAGTGCTTCCTTTTATAATTTCCGATCCAATCGTTTCAAATAAATCCTTTCTTTTTTATAAAATTTGAATTTTTGTTGAATATGAGTCTTTAATATAAGTTTATTGACCAAAATGGCCAAAAAATGACCCCATCATTACATTTCCGTCTTAATTGTCCCAAAAAAAACATAATCATCTGTAAACTTCATATGTGAACTAAAAGAAAAAATACCCTGAAAATCTCAAAATTCACAAACACTAAAAACGATTTGTATGTCTTAAATTTCGTCGGTTTTGCGAAACTCAAACCGTTGAAATAATTATTTGGTTCATAATTATTTCTGCGTGCGAATAAGCTCAAAAATGATACTTTAGTCAAAGAAAAATATTGCTAGACAGGTCTGTTTATTGTTTGTAGGCTACTAATGGTAGCAAACAAAGTTCGCCTGACACGCTCGAACATAAAATTTTCCCTTATTGTCGTGAATGCAATCATTTTAACGATTATAATACTCTTAGATCAAAGCGAGATTGACCTTTATGAAAAATTGGCGATTTAAAATCACCGAAAAATTCTCCCGTTTTTGATAATATTGTTTCGAAATTATGCCTTAATTTCTTTTTTTTCTTTTAGTGAAAAACTATTATTTAATACTTGAAAATTACACCGATCTGAACCCTAGATATGATTCATAGCACATCATGTGACAGGAATAATAAGAAAATTAATAATTTTTGAAAAGCAAATTGCATAAGTTCGAATTTTTCATTCACAGTTCTTTATATTTTTTTTTGCGTAAACCAGATGACTCCTTCTCATTCACAATTAATCCTACTATCATGAAATATTTGCTTTATTTTAATATGGTCTGCGAATGTAAAAAAAACGATGTTGAAGATAACCTCGCGAATTAACCCTAGAAAGTTTTTCTGGGCGATAATGCTGCCCGAAAATATAAACATTTACGTCTATAAATAGCTATTTGTGACAAGCTTTGATTAAAATGTCATCTTGTTTGAAGAAACGCGGAGATATAAGATTTTTAACTCGTTTGGTTTATTTTGGACAAAATTGTTTTCAGGATAGATTTAACCATAATAATAATTTCACGCTTTTATTCTTTATAAAGTTTGCCGTTTAATTATCAAAAGTTGTTTAAAAATTTTCTAGACAAATAACTAATGAAATCACTTAGTTTTTTTATTGAGACCTACAAAATATCTACTTTAGTCTATAGTACATGTTCCCAAAAATAACCTCAAAGTCTGTAACTTAAAATAATAATTTTCGATCTTCAATATAAAAGTTAAAAATTAATATTTCTGGTAAAATCTAAATCATATTTCTATCAGCAATTTTGCAATAACAAGGTTCAAAACTTTTCGGAATATTCGTGTTTTGTCACTCCAAGGGTTAACTATCACATTGGCGCGTCTTGCGTCTCGTTGACTAAACCACTTAAATGGACCACGGGTCATTGAGATTCTTAACCTGTCCCTTTTAAATAAATACCTCCAGGCTGTTAAAATCAGCATTTTTAACAAGCTTAGGTGTTCAAAAATTAATTTTTTTAGACACTTTTAACCGTTATCCCGATTTCTAATTTTAAAAACTCCATGTTAACCCACTCATTCATATTAGTTTTGACTAACATATCATGAACAAAGACATTTTATGGCCCTTCTTTTGGCCCCTATATCGGAACAACTAATAGTGCTATTGATTTTATTATTTTTTAGTCATTTAGAATAAGGATAGACATGAAAGGTTATATAAATATATTTTGATAATTTACAGTTTGAGCACACGTTTAAGGCCATGGAATATCGAAGTTTACTCAGACTGGTTTCTATAAAAAACATAACATTTTTTAAATAATATTAAAATAAAAACTTGGCTTTCCAAATCTTTTATCTGATTGAACATATCGTATCGGGTTCGCCTAGAAAACAATGATTTTTATGGATGAAACGTCTAAATTAATGGCAAACAATAAGTCCGCTGAGTCATATTTTTTTTTATTATTTTTAATTTTTGTGAGAATTCACTTGCGAAAAAGTAAAAATCTACTCAGAGAACTCAGAACTAAAAGAGCAAATGTAGAAAAAAATTTACTGAATATTGAATTCCTCATTGTTACCCTTAGATTTGCGACCTTGTATATACAGATGGTTTAAGATTTTTTGGCGAGAATTCAAGAAAAAAGATTACATATGTTTTGAATCGCCCATGGAAAAATGAATTTAATTGTATTTTTGAAAATTCATGGCAAATTATGAGCGAATTACATTTCGAATTTTTACCAAAATTATTTTTGCACTTTTCGGGCTTTTCAAAAAATTGAATGCCAATGAAAAGGTGCTGTACGTGGAAGAGTCAACATTTTGTTGGATTTAATTTTAATAGATTTTGAATTGAAATTAGTTTTAGATTTTAATTCATTTTCGTTAATTTTACTTATTTTGTTAATTAATACATATTTATTAACAAGATTTATTGAATGCAATCAAAATTTAATAACTCTTCACGACCAGTAAACCCTTTCGGTGGCCATCCATCGAGTGCAAAATAATTATGGTAAAAATCGAAATGTAATTCGCTCATAGTCTATTAATTAAAAAAAAATCAAAATAAATTGACATAATTAATAAAAAATTAATTTAATTGTATTTTGAAAATTCTCACCTGCTATGAGTCCATAAGGAGGTGAGATTTTTCAAAAATACAATTTAATTAATTTTTTATTCATTTTTTGGATTTTTTTTTTAAATTATAGCCTGGTTTTTCAAGTGCCAGAAAATATAAAAACAGCTTGTTCAAATAGAATGAGTCCGTCCTAAATCATTATTTATCCAAAATTATCGTAATCTTTTAACCATTTTGAGTCCTTGTGTGAACGTATGACTCAACAAATGCTAAAATTCCATTTTCACAGTACTGTGTGAAATTTGCCAGTTTCTTGATTTTATTCTGCATGTGAAATTAGCATTCAGAATTTTTTTCATATAACAAAAATTTATTATTTTTTTAGTGAAAACTTGCCTTACGAACAAATGATCGGTTCTACAATTGAGGAGGAAATCGCAAAAATTTCAAATAGTACTTTATCGGATGTCGAGGATAAAACCATCTTGAACGATGAACTACTTTGTGATTCACCTAATGAAAGAATCATTGACGATGCCAGAATTCTCGCAGAAAATAATTTAACCCGTGTGAAAATTTATTGCCAATATTGTCACCGGGAATTGATTGCTAAAAAGGTATTTAAAATTGATAAAATCGAGATTTTTAAATATAAGCAGGGTTTAAATTAAATGGCTTGTAATACAAAAATATTTTCGACAATTTAGAGAAACCAAAACGCATATCCGCTTTGCGTTTAAGGGGGTGGTAGGTGATAATCGAAGCTAAACCGCAATTATTCTTGATCTTGTTTTAATGCTTTTGTTCTTAAAATATAGAAAATAAATGATTTTAGAAAGTTTTAATTTTGTCCGCTTTTGAACGGTAAAGTTGAGGCACAGCCAAGTTGTTTTGAGTAACTAGGAACAAAATGATTTCGTATCAGAAAAATGAGCATGCTATAGCACATGATCTGTGTTTTCGGCAAATAAATTAACATAACTTGTAATTGCATCCAAATAATGCATTTCCGGTCCGATGAGTACCTACTCAATATCCCGAGAATTTATAAAATTCAAAATTTAGGGAACTTTCAGGTGTCTGTTCCGATATTCCGATCATGTTTCAGAGAGCCGGAATGTTTCTCTGATAATTGTTTTATTTATATTATTGAAATTTAATTTATTTTTTTCTCTTATTTTCGTCAATTTAACAATTTGTATACATTCTGAAGGATTTCAATTGTACGCCAATTAGCACCTACAACCCTCTAAATTTATTTACGCCATTGTTTGTTTGAAAAGGTTTCAAAATTGTAAAGTGAGATTTTTGTTCCAACAAATAACTTGATCTCACAATTTGAGATCTTTGTCGTTGAAATTTTTAGATAAAAATTGATTTATTACCCCCCTACTTAAAAAAACTTATTTTAAGGTGAAAAACCACGAGCGAATGTGTGGGCAAAAACCGAAAATTCCAAAAATTAAACAAGAACCGAAAGAATTAGAGAAAGTTAATTGTAGAATTTGTAACGAAGAATTTAATAATATTACGACGTTGAGACAACATATGAAATTGGTTCATATAGAGATGGTTAACACTGGACATATAGGCTTTTCTTCTGACAAAGGCCGAAGTTTACGAAAGAGAAATGATAGGTAAGACTTTTTCAAAGTTAGGCCCTTAAAAAAATCGAAAATTTCAATTTTAAAACTGGCGGGGGAATTTTTGTCAATAATTATTATTTGGCTTTAATTCGAATTATTTTTAAAATTAAAAAAAAAATATACTTATTTTTATAAAAAATAGAAAATAAATAAAGAGAAAATCGTAATTGATATCTATTATTAAAAAACAGGAAAATTTTATTAATTAATGTCCTTTATTTTTACAATAAAAAGCTTTCATTATTTTATTTATTATGCCTATATATCTTTCCGCAAAAAATAATTTAAAATATTTTAACTACTTATAAATTCGTAATATTTTGATCACGTGGAAAGCAAATGGATTCCCTTTTCTTCAATTTTGTGTTTTATCTACCCTAAAATACTATCGCCACCAGAAAAACTATTTAGTGAAGACATTTTTCTTCTAATCGATTTTTGAACTTTTCATGGACATTTTTTAATTGTGACCAATAAATTTAATACCTTCAGTACAATCTTCAGTTTTTTTCGAAATCCCTATTTTGCATTATTTTTTATTATTTTATTTTTATAGCTCTTCATTAGGTTTTCCAGACCAGTTCTCAGATTTAGAAAAGTTATTCTGATCTAGAAAATTTTTATTCTGATCTATATTTATTAAAACAGAGAAATTTATTTATTCTTTTAATTTTTCCCAATTAATTAAATTGCGCCCAAATCATAAAGGTTAGTTTGTCCGGACAGGTATTATCTTCGATATGTTTTCATCTGATCTATTTTTAAGTAGATAAATATAATTTTACTATTATCACAAAGGTGAAAAAATGACGTCAAATCGTTCTGCTTCTTTTGTCCTTAAATTATTTGGTCTTTATAAATTGTTCCAATCTAAATATCGAAGTATTTTGAAAGCCAAGATTTATTGGACCGGAAAATGTTTCATCAAACTCATAAAAATGATAAAGACTGACTTCAAACAATTTTATGGCTCACTAGCTCTTAGGGTTTGATTTCAATTCACCTTCTTAAATGTGAAATATAACACAATTTGAGGGCAATTACGCAACGAAAAAAATCGAAAATTTTAATTAAAAAAAATAAATGCACATTTTTTAGATTGATTTGATAAAAATAGTTTTTGTGGGATTTTCGGTTATTTTAAAATTTAATAATTTTTATACCGCCGCTTATATGTATATTCTCATTTGCAAAGTTTCTATTTTTTTTGTGTTATTTGACACTTTTAAGATCAAATATCACTTTTTTCTATTTTTTTAAATCAAATTTTTTCAATAAAACTTAAGTGTTGTAAATGTAATTCATCTGCTCAAATGTGAAATCTAACACAATTTTTAGTGGCAATTCCGCAACGAATTCTCTGTCCGATGAGAATGTTTCCCCAAGTTCCAAACGAACTCGAAAATTAAATCCAAAATTTTTTACTTCTCCTGCCAATCAAAAACCTGTAAAAACTTCCATGAAAACTCCCGAAATAACTGTAGAAAAAACGCTTCAGAAGACATCACATTCAGAATCTACGCCAACCAGACAAAATAAACCAAATAAAGAGCCGTTACATTGTCAAATGTGTGGCGAGAAATTTTATAAAAAAACTGATCTTGATAATCACTACAAGCATATGCATAAAGATTACAAACCATTTCAATGCCCATTGTGTTTCAGCTTTTATAGGGTAAGAAATGATTTAATATTTTTTTTTAGATTTTGGAGTCATTTTATATTTGTCTCATTATGGGTCATGATCAGGGTTCAGACTGTGGGAACCACGGGCCAAAGTGAAAATTAAATTTATATGATATTATAAAATTCAAGAAGATTTTTGGTAAAAATCAAAACAAAAAATTTCCCCCCATTTTTTTGTGATAGTTTTAATTGTTTTTAAATTTCATCTTAGAATTTTTTTGTTTGGGTTTAGTTAAAATCTTATTTAATATTAGAAAATTTCACTGGTCCGAACTCTGGTCATCATCATCTCTAGAAAAAATTTCACCTCGTTTTTCATTTTTTTATAATGGGTCATATTTCAACTTTGAAAAAACTTACATATCGGCTATGTTCTCTATTTTCAAGGAAGAAATATGACCCGTCAATGAAAATTATGTTCATGAATATAATAGGAACCCATTGCGAGTATTATTTTTCAAAAACGAAATGCGGTCACAGTTTTCGAAAATTTCATTTTTTTAAAAAAAGTTCATATTACAAAATTTTATAAGTTTTTTTTAGACAAAGACTCATATGAAAACCCATATCATGAGTGTTCATGGTTTTTCTGAAGTAGAATTCAAAGAAATGTTTCCAGATTTACCACGTGGGAAACAGGGATATGACGCTTTCGTTCAAGCTCAACAATCCATCGATCTCACAGTTTGTGACCCAATTACGCCTTCCATGCCCTCAAGAAAAATAGGACAAATTCAAGAATTTAGAAGGAGAACTCCTGGAAGACCTTCGAAGAAAAATCAAGCTAGATTTGAAGATTTATTTGGTAAGCTGAAATTTTAGGATTGAAATTTTATGCCTTTATAATTAATATTTTAATTTCACCCTCATTCTCATAAAACACATTTAAAACTTTTGGAATTTAATTTTTATGAAATGAAAATTTTAAAT
>SCLH01001148.1:0-15938 GCA_004367855.1 Oikopleura vanhoeffeni | reverse complement strand
AAAAAATTTATTATTTGTTATTTGACAGTTTTCAGATCAAAATTTTTGAATATTCATGATCAAACTTCACTTTTTCAATTTTTACTTAATTATATTTTGCCAATAAACTTTTAAATTCAGTGTTAAAACGGCGATTTAGCTTAGAAAGTGATACTCCAGAGAGTGAAATTTTTTCCTGTGCAGTTTGTTCAAAAGAATTCGAAGACCAAAATGAATTTACGAAACATGTTCAAAAGAAACATCGTGCCAAGTTCAGACGCAGTGTAGATGCAACTCAAATGCATGACATAAAAGAAAGGCGAAAAACCTGCCCGTTGACCAGGTAAAATAACTATTTTTTTTGAAATTTGGATGATTTGACAAATCTATTCCAGCGCCTATAATATCATTTGATTTCAAATTTGATAAATTTTATAGCGGTTAAAAGTGGGCTTAAATTCACCACATAAAATTATTCAAAATTTTATGCGTTTTTAACAAGAAACCATAGTAGTTAAAGGAAATTATAATTGTTTATTTATATGTCCAGAATTTTAATATCAAAAGGAAAAAAATTAATTTGTAATATTTAAGAAAACCGGATTTCGAATAATTTAAACTAAATAAACAATTTTACATAATGCCGAATAGAGCCAAAAAATTGGATATAAACAGAACGTCAGTTTAATGGCAACTTTTATAAATTCAGGAAAAATTAAAGCATAAAATTCGCGTAGCACCAAAAATTGTGCAATAGTTAAAAATGTAAAGAAATTTTTGAATTTTTTGAAAAAAATCAGCCAAATATTATTCAAAATAATCTTGCTGTAAATCTATTCTTAAAATAAACAACAAATATTCAAAATTTTCTTTCAAGCAATTTTAAGAGTCTAAGTTATTATTGGTTAATCAATACCAATTTTACAACATAATTACAGTACTTAAAGTACTCCTTCTGAGGCTCGATAACTTAGTTTCGCGAAAACTGCACCTTTTCAAAATTCAAAAATGTAATTTCGCAAAATATTGTAAACTGATTTCGCGCGTGAAATAAATGAATTTTCGAATTATATGCACTACTTTTTCATACCTGATAATGGCTGTTTAGCCGAAACGTCAAATAAAAACTATCTATGATAGAAGAATATATATACTTTCATGTCTTAAAACCACTAACCTAACCCTAGGGGGGCACCTAAAAAAAAGTTTCCTGACAATTCAAGGCATTTAAATTTTTTTTAATTTCTGGTAAGATTATTTTGAATATTTGTTGTTTCTTTAAAATATTTAAAATATTAAAATTTCTTTAAAATATGCAAATTGTTTGTCACACAAATTAATACTAATCTTTGGCTCCATATTTATTCCGGTTGATTCAATTTTTAAACCACGATAATCTGGACAATTTATGTGGTGCACATCAATGTTTTCGCGCAAAAAGCTACCTATCTGTATTTTTTTTCCAAACCGACAAATTGAGCGAAAACATAAGTTTTTGAAAATCCCAACGAACTTATTCGGATTTTTAGTGTAATGACAACTTTACACTTGTAAGTATAGTGAGAAACAAAAAATCTGCATCTTCATAATTGTATAAAAAATACTGATTTTCCTGTTTTTAAATATAATTAGAAACAAGAAAATCTGGATTTTTTATACAATTATGAAGATGCAGAACAAGTGTATATTTATAATATCATGATTTTAGTTTAAATGCCGAATTTGACCGCTCAAACGGGATAAAAAAAATGTATTTTTTTGGCGATATAATTTAAATATATTTATCATGAAAAATTTTCAACATTGCCTAAAAAACGCGAAACAAATTTATTAAAAATATTTTCAATTTAGAACGGATTCTATTGGTGGAACTGCTGAAAGTGGAAATTCAGAGGATTCTTCCGATTCTCCTCAAAGTTCTTTCCCTTGTGAATACTGTGGTCGTTCGTTTATCTCGAAAGCCAACCGAATCGTGCATGAACGCCTACACACGGGCGAAAAGCCATTTCAATGTTCTGTCTGTTTCAAATCTTTTGCTTGTTTTACTTATTTAACAAGCCATTTAGAACTTGCCCATAATTTACTAAAGGGTTAAAGTATACCCTTTGTACATAGAGTCTAGGCCAGATTGAGTAATTTTTCGCCCATATCTTTGACTGTGAAACCTAAAGCGGAAGGAGTTTTTGAAATAAGACCAGAGCCTGATTGTCAATTTATAAGAAATTGCAATATCTGCGTAAACTAATTTTTTTTTGAGAACAGTAGGCGACGATTAAAAAGACTAAAAATTTCGGCCGAAGGTAAAATTTTTTAAGCTTACTTCAGTCTTAGCCCATTTTAAGAGAAAATATTTTACAATATAATTTTTTGTCATATTTCTCTCTAAAGGGGTCAAATTACAATTTATCCGGCTAAAGGTAACATTTTTAAAGGTCAGTTTATTCTTGGCCCATTTTCAGAGAGAAATGTTTAACAATAAAATTTTTGTAATATGACTCTCCGCAGCGGTAAAATTACAGTTGTTTTCAAAGCATTTTTAGGAGTGCTGTATTACAACAAGTTAGGGAGCTCAACTCCTGCGGAGCACGAAGTTCATTCACAGTTCGGGAAAATAATTAATTTTTCTTGAACTGATTTTCGAATGATAGACCTTTTTGTAAAATTTTTAATCATTTGTTCTTTGTATGTACCGTGAATTTATCTTCATAAAAATGTACCGAATATTGCTAATATTTAAATTTTAAGCCAATTGGGCGTTTTTTAGCATTGGTTTAATTCTCGCATCATAGGATGAGTCTAAAAGTTCACTTAAAATTATCAAAGTCGTCTACACATCGCCTACTTTAATCAGACATTATAAGAATCAATAAACATAGAAAAAATTCTCTTAAAAAAGATTCGAAAATTGGTACCTTCCAAGCGTCAAATTTTAAAAGTAAATTTTACAATTAGGTGTTTCAATTTCAATTTATTGGATCATATTTATAAACTATGTGTTTCTTATTAACCCTTAAAAACATCTGATATTACACCTCGGGGTCTTATTTCGTCAAATTTAGTTTTAAAATGTTTTTTCTTGTAATTTGACACTTTATTTAATTTATCTAGCTGTAGGTAAAATTACATCATTTTTTATTTCAAAACTGGACCTTATCTCTTACTAGCTTATATGGGTCTAATTCAAAAATAAAATTTCTGTTATCTGACACCAGATCTTTTTCCAAAATACTTCTGTTTTATCGTTACATGTGATTGATGTCTCTAAGGTCCTTTTTGTTTAGCTACTTATTAAATTAGATTTTTCCAGGACCTTACGAGTTAAAATCAAGTGACCAAAAATCTCATTTCTTGGATTACACAATTCTTCTTCAACATGAAACAAACCTCAATTATTATATATTGTTCGTTTTTCTGCATTTTCTGATAAAACTCGTCGAATTTTAGCCCTTAAATAGGTAAAGGTACCTTTAGCATTCACATATTTTTTAATTTTCGTGTTGAAAACAAATTTTACGCTTTTTTGCAGTTTTATTAAAAAACATTTCTTTCTAAAGATACTGCTAGGTGTTACGCGAGATTGCAAAAATGTCTTCTCGGATTTTGTATAGCCCTTCAGCGTCCGTTTTGTTCACAACGCGTAACACCCTAGATACTGCCGCCCTTTCTGAGTTGCAAATTGCCCAAACTTTTTGATATATCGAAATCCTCCCTACTGGAATTCCCTGTCCTAGCGTCATAATGTGACGTTCAGAAAGGTAGTGACGTAGTGTCTGCTTCTTTCTGTGATTCAGATTCCTCGCTCTGAATGGCTTGGCCAAGTGGAATCTTTCAAATGGTTCCACTCGTATCTTATTGTTTTACAAAGCGGACTAGTATTGAGGGTCAGCGAGCGCAAAGTCGGAGGCTGTATCTCGAGATCCATACATGGGAGAAATTAATTTATATTGCATTCAAATTTTGTCATCGGTTTGCTTCCGAATCAATTAAAAATTTCAAATTTGACCCAAAAAAAAATTTGGGAAATTTCGAATTTTTCTTAAAGTATTTTTTTTCATATTTATGCTTTTAATTTTGAACGCTCATGATCGATGACCTTAACTCGTAGACTCGATTTCCGGCAAGTAGTGACCATTCACCATTAAATCGCATTCTTACCGACGCTTAAACATTAATACAGGAACCAGTTATAAAGTTATACGAGGTAAAACTTTTAAACAAAATGACGTTTGCGCGTATTTTTTATTGGAAAATTTTTACTGTATACAGTACTTATTTTTTGCAAAAGTTTTTCAAATCACCAAACAAAAACTTTCAGTCCTATCAAAAAAAATCTTAAGACTTTTTTTCCATTACACCAATGCCCTAAATGATGTGACAGTACGTATATTCAAGAAATAAGGTTGGCCAAATATGTACTGTTTTTTTCAAAAATTGCTTATAAACACTTTTTGAAAAAAGTGAGGTGGTCCTTAGAAGTTTTAAACCACCTTTTTTCACATTAACCACTCAAGTTCCGAAAACGACGTCACGTACCTTCAAATTAAGAAATGAGTTTTGCCCCCCAATACCCAATACGTACTCAAATTCACGCCGAAAATTTTTTTGGGGCAATAAACACCTAATTTAAAGTTTTTGAACATAATAATATATTTCCAAACACGGTCACGTTGATTCTATTTTTCAAGAAATAAGGATTTATTTATGACATTATTTTAAACTTTAATTTTTGGATATTCGTCACGTGAATTTTACATTCAGCATTTCCCTGTAATGAGAAAAAGTCTTAAAAGTCTTTGAAGTTGACCCTGAATTTTTTTGACCGTACGATTGAGTATTTTCAAATTTCTGTTCAAATTACTCCAGTTTAAATAGAGCATCTCCAAAAGTTCATAGCTTCGAAATGCTGGATAACATAAGAATGCGTAGACGAGAGAGAAGGTGAGAAAAATGCAATAATTACCGATTTGGTTTTTTTTAATTTTCAAGATTTCTGTTGTAGTATTATTCGTGAAATTGGCCTCCGGTTTAGAATAGAGCACTCTAGAAGCCAAAACTTCCGAAAACATGAATATACTGAGAATCAAAAAGGTTTGCGAGCAGCGTGGCGTACTACGTCTCTGGTTTCTCAGAACAATAAATAGATACATGCAACAATAATTTTCACGTGTCCAATTTTACTAGGATTATTTGATGAAAACATATGATAATTGATTAAGATGGAACTAGAGAAAACGCCTTGAAGCTTAACTTGACAGTAGTTCCAAAATAATAAATAAAACGTTTAAATTCGTATGATTATTGCACTGTTGCCTCCACTGGGTAGCATTTCGCGTTTTTTTTCTCATCTCCATAAATGCCTTTTTGCTTCACGGAATTCTTTTATTTTTTATTTTATTGCAATGCTGGAATATTTTAAGCTATTGAAAAAATGTATTTTGATAATGAAACTTGTGTTATATGGCTCGATCTATAGAATGCGTCACTAGTTGCCGGAAATCGAGTCTGGCGTACAGGATTCATGTCTAAAGTCTACGAGTATTAAACTTGCGCACCAGTAGCCTGCAATGTAATCTTGAACTCTACTAAAGATTTTTTCGAAAATCTCAAAAAAAAATTGACCAATATTTCTTAAAGTGGTGAAATGTGTACGTAAACCGACGAAGCTGTTTCTCAGAGATCCATACAGTAGAAAACTTAATTTTTGTTGCATTCGAAATTGTGTCATCTGTTTGTTTCCGAATCAATTAAAAATTTTTGATTTGACGAAAAATAAGTTTCCGAAAAAATAGAAAAATCTCGAAAAATGTCCAAAAATATTTTATAGAGCGGTTGAATGGTCAAATTATGGTCCTGGAACTTTGCACATGTGATTCATCAAAAACTTAAATGCAGTATATCGAGAAAAAACCAAGGCATAGTACCACGTATATATCGATTGCGAAAAGAGAGCCTTTTGTGTTAAGTTTTTTGATACAGTGCTGGAAATGATTTTTATCAAAACGCTGAAATACCGTAATTACGTCCGTAATCGGCAAAGTTTAACGTGTAAATTTTATCATTTTAGCAAATAGTACTTAAATCGAATTTCTGACCATAGTACCGAGAAAAACCCTATTATAGTTGAGTACGAAAAAAAAAAATTTCTTATATTTCCTTGCAAAATGATTTTATCGCGTAAAAAGCTGAAAATCGACCTTTTTGACGTATTTTACATACTGTATTTTAATATTGTATTGACACAGCTCACGCGCCCTCAATTATTTTCCAAAATTTTTTTATATATTATCACAAACATATTAATCGTATATTATTCGAAGATAGGATTTTTTCTGCAAAAACTTATCAAATATCAGCAAATTTTCAAATTAAAATTTTTTCAAAATAGATTACAATTTTAAATCGGGGATTTTTTTCAAAAAAGCTTCGTTCTACAACATTCAGAAATATTTCTACACAAAATATTTGAGCATATGTACAGGGTGTAACGTTGATTGCCCTTCTTTTTTCCGAATTCGCATAAATTCTGAATTCGCCGTTTGATTGTTTAACTTGAAAAGACGTTAGGTAGTTTTGCCGAAATTGCAGTCGTTCTCATTAGCGGATAGCAATCTTATGCAAATTGGAAAAAAAAAAGAAAAACGTTACTGGCTGTATACGTATAACAAAAATTTGGCTGATGTTGGTCATTTGCATAACAAAAACATGAAACAAATTTAACTAAGTGTAGGTTTTTGATTTTATAGTTTCTATTTAAAAATTCAAAGAAATCAAAGCCAATATAATGAATGCAAATTATTATCGTCTTTCTCATTCGTATGGGCATTTTGTTATTAGTAAATTGGAGACATATATTTTATGAAAGCTCACATTCAAAAAAATTTTGCTGATTCAAATCATGATTGACAGTCAATTTTTCACGTATGAGAGAATCAGTGCATTTCCGCGAGCAAATCTATGGTGGTTCAATCTTCTGTGAAAATAATCGTTGTATCATTTATTGACTCTAAAGAATATATTCACAGTTGAAGATTTTACTTGCATTTTTTGAAAAACTTCACATACAAACTCGATTACCACAGTCGCTAGGTCAGCTTTTTGTTCTCGCGATGTTCCCTTGACATTGTGGTTGTTAAGAAAAAGCCAGGCTGATAGGTTTTCTAGAACAATTTAATGGTTTTTGTGTTGAATAATCAATATATGTATATCATAGAACCTTTGCAATCCATATGCGAAATTTGGAGCATGATATCGAAAAATTTTTGGAATTAAATTTCAAAGGGTTCGCCCTTATTTCAGTAATACAACGTGATATGTGCTGATTCACATGCTGGGAGACTTGACATCTGCAGGATGGATCGCCAGTAATAGGAAAATTCGAATTTGAGTATTCTTTAAAAGATAAAAATCACTCAATTCGGTTACACATAGTTGATCATACTTTAATAGTTCATCGCTTCTCGTTTTAAAAGTTTAAGGTGTCATTTAATAGCCTCCGTTCAAATGGTTCAAGATTACGTTTGCGAGAGGTTATTTTGAATACGGAAAAAGTTTTGTGACCCTTATCTCTTTAGCAAAAACAAAATTGTCAGAAAT
Organism: Oikopleura vanhoeffeni; assembly: GCA_004367855.1. Lineage (NCBI taxonomy): Eukaryota > Metazoa > Chordata > Appendicularia > Copelata > Oikopleuridae > Oikopleura > Oikopleura vanhoeffeni. Next base: position 8,366 of record SCLH01001148.1, on the reverse strand, counting down.
AAAATAACCATAATATATGTCTATAATGAAATTTGTTCATTTTCACCAATTAAATTCTCTTCGAGTGTGTTTAACTGTAATGAGATCCATTTCATGACTCTCATTTTTCATTACAAGGATTCACAGTCTTCTTTTGAGTTTCTTTGGTTGTTTGTGTTACAAGGACGTCTATCGAAAATTATCGATTATTAGTGAGCTTTCTTATATTATTTCCAAATAAAGCATTTTCATAATCTGCTTTGTGCTAATATGTTTCGCGTTCCCTTATGGCGATCGCTGGTTTCCGTTTCATTGTATTAACCAGTAACATAATCGTTTGTCTCTCGTCGAGCAGGCCGATTTTTGTGTACAAATCGCTTCCGTGGGGGTACAAAAGCGACAAAAACTTTATTTTTTGGATGGCCAGAGATCTCAGGCCAAGAAGAGAATTAGAAAATTTGAAAAAAAAATATGGATGATTGGATATGCTACGATAATAATTTTATTTAATAAAAATATTATTTTGAGTGAATTTTTAGTCGATTTTTTCGCTTGGCGAAATTGGCATGTTGTCGCGGGTCGCCCGAAACCAAGTTTTGAAATGCTTATTTCTTGAGGAGAGTTCGATTCGGAATTAAGACCAACATGAAGACAAGGACCCTTTGAGGTTTCATTTCCTCAGAGTTAAAGACACAAATAAAAAAAGATAGATGAGTTGGCAGTCTTTAGAATAACTGCATTTTCTTCTAATTTATTTTTCTAATGTTCTTACGTTTGTCGTTTAAAACTGAAGTTTCTCCCTAAGGAACCCTAAGCCCCCTCTTCTGAATTTTTTTGAGCGTTTTTTGCATGTCTGTTCATGGTAGTACATGTGAGTATTGAGTCTGTTTCAATTATAATTAATTGTAAAGATTATAAAAAACTTGTTTCGACTTACGAAATAATTTGTAATAATTTAATTGACAACGATTACTTGTGTAAAAATGTACAAGTTAGTATTCAGTTTGATCAGAAATTTGTTTTTATAACTTTTCTTTATGTTCAAAAAAATCGAGTTTTCCATATGCTGCAAAGGATGTCGGTATTGGCGAATAGTTTACTATCTGAACAATTCGAGAATGTCAAATAAATTTACGATTATTTCAACCTTGATTATTTTTATAAAAATGTCTGTAAGCATTTATTACCACCTTCTTTTTTGATTAAAGCAAACTGATTTTTTAAGTAATTATTGAACTACAAGATTTCCTACGTGGCCACGTTAACATATTAATTCACTATTTTTTTAAACAGATGCACGATGACACAGTACCATTTACACGGGTTTTTTTTCAAAAAATTTTAATTTGCTTTAATTAGCCGTATTTTGTGGTATCAAGTGGGGATAAGAGCAATAATCTTGAATGACGTCACTACAAAGCATCTGTTAAATCTAGTTATTTTTGTAAGTTGTAGATAAATACCTGTGTTGTTCACCAGCTCTGCTTTTTCAAACCTTCTCATCAAAAATATATTTAATTAATGCTACGGCTATGAAAAAAAATGAATGAGTTTTGACCCACAAGTAAACTGCCATTTTTACAACATTCATTGTTTTAAAATTTCTAAGTTCCTATCAATTCTATTGCTGGAATTTATTTATTTGAAACTTAACTCAATCCAGATATCACCGAAATGGAGATGTAGTGGTGTACCATTTTAGTTGAGTCAACCGTTCTTATCAACAATCTTGGATATATTAATAATAGTGGTGATAGGAGATATACTGAGATTGTTTGAACTTTTGTGTACTTAAAATTTAAACTTTAATTTTTCAGATTTATTTTGCTGTGACATATGTTTTCTTCATTCTTATTGACATACATATACAAGAAATTTATTATTGTTAGCAGGATTATAATTAACATGGCCTTTGAAATGCGTATACTTTTTCATTTCTTATTTTATTTAGGTGAAGAAACTATTAACAAATATTATTTAAAAGCTTGCCCTAATTACGAGCATACTATGAAGCTTCGTGGACTATATTGAAAATACATCTAAAAAAATATTTTTGACACTTTTTTCGAGATTTTTCTATTTTATTTTGATTGGTCCGCAGGATTGAATTTGCAGGCTAACTGGTCCAAGTAAAAATTAAGGTATCGAGAAACGCGCTCAAAAGTACAGCATGAGATACTAAAAAATACTTTGGAAAAATCCTAATTTCGGTAACTTTATTTTTCGTTCAAATTCAAAAATTTTTTAATTGATTCGAAACAAACAGATGACAAAAATTTCGAATGCAACAAAATTAAGTTTTACCATGTATGGATTCTTCGAAAACAGCTTCCGTCCGGTGTACGTCAAATTTCACCATCTTTAGAATATTGTTCAATTTTTTTTTTGAGATTTCTGAAAATAAAGTTTGTAGGAGTTCAGATTACATTGCAGGTACCTGGTGCAGTTAAATTAAACTCGTAGACTTTAGACATGAATCTGTACCCAACTCAGATTTCCCGGCACTATGACCATTTCTATAGCATCGAACCATATAAGCAAAGTTCATTATCACATAGCATTTTTTCAATAGTAAAATAATATTCACCAATTTGCAAATTAAAAAAAAAATAAAAAAATTTCCGATGAAACAAAAAGGATTAATTGAGATTGAGAAAAAAAAAAACGCGAAAAGTTACCCCAGGTGACGAGCAACAGTGCCATAATCATACGAATTTAAAACGTTTATTTATATTTGAACTACTGTTAGTTAACTCAAAGTTGGTTTTCTCTAGTTCCATTTAAACAATTATCATTAATGTTTTCATCAAAATAATCTAGTAATTGACTCTGAAATTATTGTCATTATATTTATTGTTCTGAGAACCAAGACGTAGTCACGCCTACCGCCTGCTCGCAAAGCCTTTTTGATTTACAAGTATTCATTTCTTCGGAGTTTTGGCTTCTAGAGGTGCATCTATTCTAACGGAGGCCAATTTTCACCAATAATTACCAAACAGAAATCTTGAAATTAAAAAAAAACCCAATCGCGCTAATTATTTCATTTTTCTCACCTTTCCTCTCGCCTACGCATTCTGTATGTATCAGGCATTTCGAGAAGCTATGACTTTGGAAGAGCTCTATTTAAACTGGAGGACCATACTTAATGCTATAAGAGTCTTAAAATTCTTACGATTCTTTTAAGGGGTTTTGCATGATTTGAGTACTTTTGAAAAAATATATGGTACAATAAACACGTAATTTGAAAAGTACTCAATTAGCGTCAAAAAAGATCCAGGGTCAACTTCAAACGTTTGTTAAGACTTTTTCTCATACGGAGCGATAAACAGTACGAAAACAAAAAATACAAAAAACAACAACAAGCCAACAATAGCAGAAACACTCCCGACGATGCCGACAAAAAAAAAGAACGTGAAAAATAAAAAAAAGCAATCCCCCCCCACCCCCCCCCTCCTCCCCCCCCAAGCCCGCCTCCCCCCCCAAATAAATTTAAAAATACTGTCATAAATAGAATCCTTATTTCTTGAAAAATAAAGCAGTCACGTGACGTGTTTGGAAAATATTATTATCTTTCAAAACTCTTAAATAGGTGTTTATTGCCCCAAAAAAATCTCGGCGTATTGAGTAGCTATTTGGTATTCGTGGCCAAACCTCATTCTCTAATTTGAACGTCACGGCTGATCGTTTTTCGATCTGTGAGCTTGTAATGCTAAAAAAGTCTTTATAAAACTTTCAAGGACCACCTTCACTTTTTTCAAAAAGTGTTTTAAGCAATTTTTGAAAAAACAGTCACTATCTTTGGCAACGCTTATTTCTAAAATATCGGTCCACGTTGATCATTTATGGCATTGGTGTATGGAAAAAAGTTCTTAGAATTTTTTTTGATCAGGATTGAAACGTTTTGTTTGGTGATTTGAAAAATTTTTGCAAAAAATAAGAGTTACTGTAATACAGTAAAAATTTCAATAAAAAAACGCGCAAACGTCATTTGTGTCTTTAAAGTTTATCGATAACTTGTATAACTGGTCTTCGTCTGATAATTTTAAGCGTTTCTAAAATGGCGATCTTGAATGGTGAAATGGTCACTACTGCCGGAGAAATCGAGTCTACGAGTAAGGTCATCGATCATAGCTTCAAAAAATAAGAGCATAAAATACTGAAAAAAAAATACTTAAGAAAAATTCGAATATCCGAAATTGTTTTTTGGGTCAAATTTGAAATTTTTTAATATTCGGAAGCAAAACCGATGACAAAATTTTGAATGCAATATAAATTAAAAATTCTCCCATGTATGGATCTCGAGATACAGGCCTCCGACTTCTTGCGCTCCGCTACCTCACTACTAGTCTCGCTTTGTAAAACAATAAGAACAGTGGGAACCATTTTGAAGAAATTCCATTGGCCAAAGCCATTCAGAGCTGAGGATCTGAAATCACCAAAAAGAGCAGACAGTACTCACTAATCCTTTCTGAACGCTCACATTATTGAGCTAGGACAGGAATTCCAGTGGATGGATTTTCGATATGATCGGTAAATTTTTTCAAATTCAGTTTTTTCCATTTGAAGCAACAATTTATTAGTCGACTGTTTAAAATATTTTTTATTTATATTCAGGCGTAAACGCTAGAAGAAATATTTTTTATGAAGCTGCGCTTTAAACTTAAAAATACTGAATATTCTTTCAAAAACTGAGATTTGAAATAAAAGTAATTTTTGAGTAAAAAGTTTATTGAAATTCAAACCGCTTTAAAAAGTAGTTTCACACCTGTTTTTTTTACTAAATACAGCCTGAGTTTTCTCATTTACTGCGTTTTTTTTATCCGGAAAAATACTCGATGTTGATTAGTCAATATCCAAAATACCTGTATCTGATTGGTTCATTTTTGCGGAATAAAAAAACGCAGTAAACGAGAAAACTCAGGCTGTTAAAATTGTTTACAACTTAAGTTAAAATTATTTTTTGAAGAATATATCAGTAGAAAAATTTCGTTAATTTCCCTAAAATACCAAAGTCAATGAGTTGATACTTGTCAATTATTGTTGTTTCGCCGATCCACCGACCGGGAAAAACCAGCTTAAGTCACTTAGACTTAAGTCACTCAAAAAATAGGGTACACGAGTACTGTTTGTGATATGGAATCGATTTTTACGCCATTTGTCTTCAAAATTTTGGGCAACATCACCAGGTTTCATTTTTTGTTATATGTCACCAGTAGGAGTGAAATTTGAAAACACTACACTAACTACACTATTACGAAAAGTATTTTATTTTGGTGAGGTTCTATGTACGATCATTTTGCAATTTTGGGAAAATAATATCACTTTTCCAGTTACGTGTCACTACAGAGCCGGTTTCTTCTATTTCCGATTTTTAACGATAATTTTTAGTTAATGCCCAGTAAAAATAGAAAAAAACTGGCTTGCAGTTTGTGTTGCGTTGAAAATTTTATGCTGAACCAAAATTAAAAAAAATCGTATGTGCCAGTTCAGAGGTATCTCACCGAGATAAAATAGCCTTCAGACAAATTAATTTTCAATTTAGCAGTAAAAGTCCTATCTTCTCGTGAATAAATAAAAACGCTCATTTCTTATTGAGGTGCCTTTTTAATGGTGAAGGTATCTTGGCATAGATTTTTTTCATGAAAAATATGTCGCCACCCTATTTATTTAGATTTTTTAGAATAAACTTTCAATTCATTTTTAGTCAATTATCTAACAGCATTGAACCTTTTGAAAATTATTTCTTGACTTCTAAACTGTATTTATGACGAATTATTCTCGTGCCACTGTACTTCTTTGTTATCTGAAAATATTGATTTTTAAATATATTGAAAACTAGAAAATGTTTATTTTATTTCCATATTTATAAAAGCATATCCGCTGAAGTATACCCGTTAAGGGTATAAGGACAAAAAATCCAAAATCTGTGTAATTTATCAATTTATGGAAAGCACATTCGTCTATCCAGACAAAACGGCACATTTTTCGAAGATTATTTTTAATTTCAAAAACAATAATAATTAAGCGGGTATTAATATTTTGAATTATTTTTCTCGATTTTATGATTACTACCAAAAAAATCATTTTCGATTCATTGAAAAAATCAAATTCACTGACAAAATCTTCCATAGGGAAAATCTTCTAGAGAAAGCTGGAAATTTCTTAATCATTAAAAATAAACTTAAAATGAATTTAAGAATGGCTTCGGAATTAGACTTTGTTATTGGCTCGTGGAATGAAAAGGATCCCGAAGGCAAAAATGGCGTTCAAACTAAAATTGATATTTTTGGCGAAGAAAAGCGAAAAAAAGAAATAAATGTGTTTTCTCATAAGAAGGAAATACCTAGATTTGTTAATAGTTGGAAAGTGAAAAATCCAAAAGAAAAGTATGTGCAAAAGTTAGATCGCGAAACAGTAATTTTGCATATCAATAAATTAGGTTAGCCAATTTCTTTGTCGAAAATAAATTAATTTAAATCTCTGGTGAAGTAAAAATAATTGAAGTTTCAATACAATCAAATTTTACACAAGGTATCTTTTTTATAACATGGCCCACCATACTGAAGTCATTTTCCTCGAAGAACATACCAGATATCAACAAACGGGTTTTTGCTATGTGTAGTAACTACACTGTAGTTGCAAGTATATTTGTGGCGACCAAAACTTTTTCTTTGGCTATCCTTCAACCGGTTGGCCGGTAATCAACCTTTGAAATCACAGGTTTATCTGAGGCAAATAAGGAGAATTTTCGAAATTTTTTTCACAAATAAAATGTTAATCAATTACCACCTAGCAACCGATTATTATTAATAATACATACATTTTGATTGAAAGAAACAAAAAAAAAGAGCTGACTGAGATTGGAACCTATGGACTTCCGGTTTAGAACATCATTTACCGGTGAAACGGCTGACCAGGAAAAAAACGAAAAGTTTTGGTCGCAATAAATTTACTTTGCTACAAAAAACCGTTTGTTGATATCTGGCATGGCTTTCGAGGAAAATGACGGAGTAGGGTGGGCCATGTTAAAAAAAGCCACCTTAGTTGCTCATTCGAAAAACGACTAAATTTGAAAATCGATCAAATTAGAGATCGTGGCTCCAAACGATATTTTTTAGAAAAATGACAATTTTTTCCATATTAAAAAAACGATTTTAAGTGAAGTAACTCCTCAACTATTTGTGTAGTAAAAAACAAGAGTATGCTTTTTAAGATTGCAGACTGGTGAGATAGAACCGGAACTGGTTCATACGATCCTTTTCAAAATTTTCACCGGTTTCTCCAGAAAAATCATCAAAAATTCGTATGTAATAGAACCGATCTTACCGAACAAAATCTAATCAAAAATATCAATTTTCAAATGTAGTCCTGTAAAAAAATCGGTAGAGTCGCTTTCGAAAACCGTTAAATAAAATCCAAATCATGTAAAAAAAAAGACCCTTTTGTGTCATTTAAAAGTTAATTTTCAGCAAAAAATCTTTGGAGTGGTGCAATCGAATCTTGCTTTTTATCCCATTCAGATGACTCTAGTCTTATTATGGTTGCTGGTATCGGAAAAAATGTTGTAGAATTGTACCCTGGTGATATTGTACAAGGTAAAACAAAATATACCGTTAATTTTGTTACATTTTGTATCTGTCCATTTGTATATTTATACATGTTTTAGCATTTTTGACATAATTTTTTTAAACAAATCCGATTTAACCTCCTCACCCCTTTGCCTATTTTGATGATTTTTTTGAACTTCTTTTCGAAGAAAAAAATATTAAAAATGTCTTTTTCAGTGTTTCAATGATCAAATTTGTTTTGATTTTTAGCGGATGTCCGGTAATACCAAATATTGACCGGTCAAAATCAAGAAAAGTGGATTCTGAGAAATCTAATGAGTTGTATTAGACTTTCTCGAGTCTGTGCCAGTAAACTTAACCGGTTTTAACAAAGAATTATCGGTAACTGAAACACTGTAGTACACAGGAAGTCGATTTTAGTTGGAGGAGGCTTGACATTTTTCGGCAAACATTTTCTAGGGTCCGATTTAGAATTATGACCCCATTTGGTTTACATATCAAATGAAAGATAATTCGAAGGCAATGTCAAATTTGCAAAAATAATTTTCAAAAATGGAATATGACCCCACAATAAAAAAAAACAGGCTTTATGGTAGATTGCCAGTTTCTTGAGAACAGCAAGGTTATAGAAGCTTATTTTTGCATGGAAAGCGTTCAAATTTATAGGCGAATATTTCCCTTGGTCAAATTTAGAAATATGACTCCAATTGGGGGTAAAATTACAAAATGGCTCATTTGGGGCCATGTTTCATATAAAATGAAAGATAATTTGAAGGCAATGTGAAATCTACAAAAAGAATTTCTCAAAAAATGAAAATC
>SCLH01001147.1:250115-276385 GCA_004367855.1 Oikopleura vanhoeffeni | reverse complement strand
AACAGAGAAGAATAATGTCAGGCCGAGATTACATCGCGTTATAAACAACTAAATAATCGACATTGCTCTGAGAATTTTATAAGCTTTCTCGTGACTGAGCAATAAATTCAGAAAAATGATGTACCAGATAGAGATCACTACGTTTAGTGCAAGGTTGATTTGCTGTTGAGAACACTGGGACGAAATTCAAATTCGCGCCCACGAGTCGTTGATAATAAATCAAGAATTTAAAAAAAAAAAATCATGAGAATCGGTTAATACGAAGCTAAACATTAATTTAAGGTAATTTGGCACTTTCTAACGCCGAACCGTGTGCGTCATTTTGTTTTTTAGACGTGACCAATTGACATCCCGATCTAGTGGAAAAACAATCACATTCTAGTTGTTCAGGAAGCCGATTGAAAAATATCTATGCTTCCCCCACCCTGAAGGCAGATACCAATTCCCGCATTCAACTCTAGGGTAGGGGACAGTTTCAGAATTGACTTAAATCTGGGACCTAACATAATCTGGCTAAAAAAATGAACAATTGGAATAGTATTTTATTTTAAAGTCAAGTTCGGAGGCGGCGCTTCAAATGTCCTCTCAAACTGAATAATCATCATCTCTTGTTCCTGAGTCCTTTCACGGATTGGTAGAATTGACCAAGAAAGTCGTAAATTCAGAAGTTATAATAATATATTCTAAGTTGCAGAGAAGTCGGCTAGCTGAAAATGGGCTCAATAGTTTTTGAGAGTGATTTACGTGAGCAGAATTGTGTTTTTTTATCAATTCGCAATGTTCCACATTTGAAGCGAATTCGGCATAAATCTTTTCGAATTCATGTTTTTTAAAATAAACTTATCTATTTTCAATAAAATTGAATTAACATCCTAGAAGAATTGTAACGAAAAATAAACTTCAAATTCACACAAATCCTAACCTGACACCCTTGTCATCATTACAATGCTTACCTAATACAGTCTACAAATGACTAATAGCAGCACCATGTCCAGCTGTACGCGTATAGTTGGAAGACCGAACGTTGGCGAATACGCGTAATAGTCGGGGCTTTGGCGAAAAACTTACCAACTAGAGCCGCACCGCCCCGCGTAACAAGCTGAAGTGATGCACCTAGCTCATAGTGCAAAATTCGAGTCACTCGAACTAGTCGTTGATCAATGTATATCACAGGCTTGAATTCATCGTGTATACAGACGAGTCGTTACTTCGTGTTAGAACAACAGAGCGTTTGAACTTAGTAATCAGAGTCGTCGAATCTCACAACGAGTCGATTGACTTAATGTTATCAACAGTCGTGATTAATGTATACCAACGAGTCGTGACATCGTGTAACCAACGAGTCCTTCTTCGGTTGAGAACGCTGAGTGTGAGCATTATGGCATATATCTCGTCGTTGAAGACGCACTCAATAAGACCATCGTGCACAATACGTATAGTGTGAACAATCCTCTTGGCACGCTCGGAAAACATTACGCGTGAGAGTTTCGCCACGATCCGGTACGTACATTAGATAAGAGATTAAATTTAGAATTATAACTTGTGGATTCTGATAGCTAAAGATATATATAGGATTGTATTAAATTCCACCAATAACAAATATGGTGTAGACTCCTGTTGCACTGGGCAGCCAAAAGCGCCAAGCATCGAATAAAATAGAGATCGGAGCTGACAAGTCCATTTATGTTATTACCTTACCTGAGTGTTTTGGATTTGAAAGAATACTCCGCGTTTCGAAAAGTTGTGGATGTGTCTGGGGTCCTGAGAGGACAGAAGAGGTCAATTAAAAGAGACCGAGAAAACAGAAGTAGATTACTCAAAGTTGACGGATGCATCAGCAATACTTATGATTCCGAAATTAAGAGCTATGCAGCATATAACACTAATCCCACTGTGCCACTAACTAATTCGATTTGTTGGCACAACACTGCGAATGTTTTTCCTGTTGAAAAAAAACAACGGCTGGCCGAAATAACTCCACTCAAAACACAAAAAACCATGGAATTCAAAAAAAATGAACGGGCGGGAAATATAAACATGGAATACTGACCGAGACGTCGAAATACAAAACAACGGCACTCGAAAGATGATATCGCAAATGATAATACGAAGAGGCGATCGAGGGAATACGAAAGAGTCGGAATATGAGAGAGAAAGATTGCATCATGAAATTGATGTCAAACATTGTTTTCATTTCTTTTATAAACTGTTCGAATAATACTTTACGTACGTTACGATTAGTTAAGGTTTTAAACTGTGCTAGTTGCTCGCGTATTAAACGTCGTAAAGTGTAAACTGGGTTCGATTTTGATAATTAGGTTATCTAATTTCTAAAACGTGCTACGTTTGCGTACTAACCGTAGCAAGTGTTAATGGGTGATTTGTTTAAATACTGTGTTATGATTATAGTTCTAACAAACATTAAGTCGTAGCTAAGGTTTGGCATACAGATGTTAATTTAGTTTTTATATGATTAAAGTCTACGAATTTTTCTATTGGGGGACGAACAAGCTGCAGTCGAGCACCCTACACTCCTAATGGTCAACTCGATCCTACTCAACATAGTCGTGACGATCGTGATTCAATTACATCAACAGTCATGAATTCATTATACTCCAATCGAGTCTTTACTTCGTGTATAATAACGTGTCGTTGAAACTATATACGAGTCGTCGAATCCAACGATCGGACTTAATTTATACCAACAGTCGGAGTACTGTAATACGCAACGGTCGTTGACTCATCGATACCAACGATGAATTTTGCCTTGAGAATCAACAGTGAGTGTGAGCATATGGCATTTACGAGTGAAGACTCACAATAAGACACTCCTGATCAACCAATAGTATCAAGTTGAACAATTAACCTTGGAGAGTGGCCGCATTCGAAACCTACATTCCCTTACGCATGAGATTCGTCAGCGGTCGCGGGTTAGAACTAAGATTCAACGATTAATATAAATTATATTTGTGGTCTTGTATACTAAAATATATAAAGGATAGTAGTTCAAATCACAATACAATATGGTACTCGTTGTTGCAATGGCAGGCCAAAGCTGCAAGCACGAATAGAATAGAATATCGGAGCTACGAAATAGCCGTATCTATGTCTATACACGCTGTACAGAAATTAACGTGATAATTTCTTTCTGCTTTTGGCCTTCACTTTTCTTGTTTTATTTTTATTGCTTTCTATGAGATGAAGTTACTATCAATTCAACATAATACTGTAATGTGATACTTATATATACTTGAAAGTAGACATTCACAACCTCCATAAAGGCAAGACAATATAAAAACCAAGAAAAAGTGAAGGCCAAAAGCAGAAAGCCAAATTTATATGCTTACTAAATTTTGTATTGTCCTCGTCAAGCGTTCTTTAAAAAAATAGTAATCGACAAAAAACTTAGTATCGGCAGTGTTTTTAAAAGTTTGGTTCACCACAAAGAGCTGAGTTCATTTGGTTACAAGACTTTATAATTTAACGCATATTTCTTATGCGGCATGATTCACAGTTCCAGCACCTGAATTGAAATAATAATTTTAATGATAATTATGATCATCTGTAAATGTCAAAAATCTGAGAAAATTTAATCGGTTTATGGCTTATACCCCCAGATAAAAACCAAAGGTAGATGTCAATATTTAAATCCAGTGTCAGAACAAAATTATTTTAATAGATCAAAAACCATACTCGAAAAGAAAAAAAATATAATCAGAGAATTTACCGGACCATTTCAGTTATGTGAAAATTCAGATATAATTTATTAAACAAACACAGTTAAAATACAGACTAACCTTTTGACGACAAGCGATAACAAAAATTAAAATCATTTCCAGAAGAACCTTAACAGCCTAATTTCAAATCAACCATTTTTTAAAACCGTCTTTTCCAAAATGACATCTAAAACTTAAAACTCAGTTCCAAATCTCAAGTCAAGTTCTTGTTTGAATTAATTATGCGAATATCCTTTATTCAAATAAATGGGATAACAAACAAACACAAAAGTTACGTAAGAATTCAAGTAACTTTTGGACACAATGAAAAAAAATTTGAAAAAGAAGCAGTTTAGTTTTAACCCTCTCACTCACATTAGTATTGATATCCCCTCAGCACCAAAACATTTATAGGCTTGACTTTAATTCAACTCTGAAAAAATTAGAAGTGTTAGCGATTAAATGTTGTCCAAGTCATGAAATAGATAACTACATTTGATAAACACTTATTTATATACATTTATGTGAAGATGTCATCAAATTCAATGTCACAATTTATAACGCTTTGGAAAAAGTGAAATATTTTGAATGGACAGGATGAAAGTCGACTTGGCAAATGTGACTTTCTATTAAAAACAAGCAAAAAATGTCGACATAAAGAATGGTATAGATGTCGACAATTTCCATAAAAATTTAAAAAACAAGAAGAGGGTAATCAAAAGCCCTGATCGGTCCCGAATCTGTATTGATACATCACTAAAACATGAGTCAAGCGGCAAACCGGGAATTTCGAAAAAACGGTCACGATTGGATCCAAACCACTGGAATCTCCGTAGATTTTTCAAAGTTATCCAGTGTTCCAGGTGTAAGCGTATTTTTCCTTATTTTCCAATTGCATTAATTTTGAATTCCCGCCGTTTTGATTGTAATTCTAAAAAATACGTAGTTGGCCACCCAAATGAATCGTTTCATCAGCGGGATAGCAACAATGCAATTGGAAAGAAAAAAAAACGTTACATGCTGTAATATTTTCAAAATTCGGTTTCTTTTTTATTTATCAAAAACTTTATCATAATGATGTAAATGATTTCGAAGAGTACAGTGGTTCTTTATCTATAAGCAAATACACAAATCTGGCCGAAAATTAACCACTAGGGCAATCCCACTTTTTGTTCGTACTGCAAAATAATTCTCCCGCAACAAATTAACTTTACAGTGATTTGAATATGCTCAACAAAAACTTTTGGAAAAAATGGTTCAATGATTCTAACCCGATTAATTAACCAGGTTGACCTTATGTAATTAGGAGCGTTTCTTTTGACTTGCACATCATTTCGAGCAATTTATCTATATGATGAAAACATATTAAAATCCTAAAAACTAAAAATTTGCGATTCTGCGGTAGTTGTAAGCAACTCTTGCTACAAAGAAATAAGAATTATATACAATGCCAATTTTTCTTAAGGACATACCGAATCAATTATTTTAATCGTATTATTCAGCAATTCAAATGTGCTCGAACAGGTTTCGAGATCTAATCTAATATACTATGATATATACTTTATCCCTTTTGTTAGAGATGCGTAGCCACAAAAAAGAGATGGCTACGCATCAACCAAACGGTGAATAAAGGGAATAGCAAGTTGGCAAGGGTTAGCCGACTCGACGATGTCCCCGTACCGGTTGCCCCGGACTTCTCAAACATTTCTAAGCTGATAACCAACAGGTGAATAGTAGTCGGATTCCTCATAACAATGTTCATGGGCTCTAGAGCAGATAATCTGAATGGCTAAGCCATGGGTTAAAACTGTGAGATAGTAGGGAGCTCTAAACACCAAGATGTATAAAAGGTTGACTTCCTCCAAATTGAGCAAATCGGTAACCAGTCCGTTACAGTGAGCATTCGAGTACCGTATTCAACCTCAAAAGGGACTCACGAAGCTTAAACTGAAGTAAAACGCCTCGATTTGTAAGGCCTGTGTACCCAGTTATCAGTCACAAAAGCTCACATCTAGTTCATGTGGAATATCGAACTCTTAAAATAGTGGTGTGTTACCAATAGAACCTGATTAGAATCTAAGGGACGTGTTGGCTCGAAAAGGTTTCGAGTCATAATCAACATATTCTAGTCAGTTATATGAGCAGTTGGCGTAGTGGTTAGCTCGACGATCGTCCCGTTACCTGGGTTCGACTCCCGGACTTCTCAAACATTTTTCTATGGTTATAACCCAACACTTTTTCAAATTCTCCCTGAAAAATCATGCCGAATCAGTTGTGTTATTGTCTGGTATCTTTTTGATTTCTTTATTTCAACCGATGGAAGGGTCAATCGAATATCATTTCTGAACTACTGATGAAATTAACAACACTTGCTTGTGACACCGGTTTGTGCCATTTTGCACGCAATTTATGAAAATTTTCATTTTTTTCAAAACATTTATATAAAATTGCGGGTGTAAAAGTATACTAAACTTTTTCAAATCAGGACATTTTTCATCTTCAAACTCAATTGAAGGTCAATTTTCTTCCTAAAAAGCTGTTTTTCTCAATTTTTCATCGGAAAAAATTTCATATCGAAGAAATTTTTTCATGTGGATGATGATTCTCCCACTAGTTATTGCATTTCACCCGAAAAGGTCCGAAATTTATAAATATTGTCTTTAAAAAAATCTCACATCGGGTCAAGTTGAAAATGGAGTTGTAATGAAAAGTGGTTTTTGATATTTTAACAGATACTTAAGTATTTTATTGAAGATAACAAATGAAATAAACAATTTTCAAATTAATTTTTTTCAAAAAATAATTCCGAAAAAATGTACCAATCTGCCACATCGCTGCTACCCCCTTAATGCACTGAAAAAATCTCATCTTCATTTTTCTTCTAATGATACCATTTTTGATGGTACAATAAATCAGAAAATGCAATTGTACTTAAAAACGCCAAAACCATATTCTCAAATCGGCAACAGAACCAGAACGATGAAACGGAAATCTTTTGGTTCAAATTTTTCAAGAATTTTAGACAAAAACAACCTACTCAAATCCGAAGTTGGATAAAAGAAAAAGAAAACTTTATATTTTTTAATACATGATTATGTTTACCTTTTCTATCGGATTTCTGCTGCGTTTGCGCACAATTTTTAACCTGGGATTTTTACAAAATTTTCACTATCAAAAGATAACCTCAAGATAACTGGAAACACAGTTTTCAATTTTTTTATTTTCACTATTAAATTTTAATAGCAGAACCTACAAATGAATTGAAAAAAATCGATCTGAAAATTTTTTTCACTGAAATTGAAATGAATAATTATTAAAAAAATACAAAAACATAAAAAGTTGTTTTTTAGTAGTTGTAAAATATTCTTGGAAAAGTAATATACTCATTCAATGCACCGTTTTGTCTGAATTACTAGTTTTTGGTAATAATCTTACTGTTTGGGCAAACAACAGAAGGTAATATTAGCATACTTATTAAACCTCATTAATTACGTATTAATTATTAAAAAGAAACCGTACGATTTTAAGCAGCACCGAATCGTTCAATTTGCAATCAAAAATTTAATTAATTGATATTAAATGTTTCTTGAAAATATTCATTTTAAACTGAGGAGGTAAGTTTAATTAGAGCAATTCAAAGAAAGCTTGGTCCATACTATCAAACTTTTACTTGTTTTCAAATTTTTTTTGTTTATCTCAAAAATGGATGTGTCAAATTTTTTTAGAAAACATTCGTCATTAATGTCTAAATTTTGACTTAAGGGGGGAACTTGCATGAATTATGACTCAAGCAAAAAAAATCAGCTGTTCATTCATATATATTTCAAAATTTTGACTAAAAAATACAGAAAGAAATATGCTTTTCTGCGAGCCTCTTAAAATCAGCTCAGAGATTGTTTTTTGCATTTTATAGAGCGAATTTATTTTGAATTTTCAAAAACGATAGGTACAGACCTGCGTGCGTTTGTTGTGGTTTATAAAACTTTTAAATAATTCTTGTACCCCCAAAACTCACAGAGAAATATATTTTTTGCTACAAAACATGACTCTTCTTTGAAGCTCGCTCCTGATTGGTTGAGCAATCAATAATCCTTATTTATATTTCGGGATGTGAGCTTTAGGTTAACTTAATCTAGGCGACACAATTAGGTTTCACAATGTTTAGTTTTTCAGATATTTTTCCTTAAAAAACCATGAAAACGTCATTTCCCACGAGGGGTTAAGGGAGTACTGGTCACATTTAAAGACTCGGTCATGAAATTTTCCAGATTAGTTTTAAAATGTTTTTTTTTGAAAATATGGACAAAAATAAGGTTGATCAGATGTCTTTTTTATTTTTTATTTGTCATAAAAAGTATTTTCATCGCGAATTTGAACATATCAGTGTGATTTTTTTTCAAATTTTGTTGAAATTTTCTGATAATTTGAATCGCGCGTTTCCAAAAAGACGAGAATCCAAAAAATGCAAATTGTCGAACTTGGGGTTTTGCGCGTATCCTTAAGGTTCGTATACATACCAGTTTTAGGTTTCTGCCGTCAAATCCAGGGAGAGTAGTATTTACCCCAGGGATTCAAAATAAGGCGCAAAAAACAGTTTTTTGCTCATTTAAGCGCCGGATGAAATTTTTTTGAGTAAAACTGAACTTGAGGTTCTGCCCACGTTCTCTGTGGTCAATAAAAGCTAAAAAAGTATTCTCTATCTCAAAACTCATGGAGGAGTAGCTTTTGAAGTGAAATAGTGCCACTTTTGAAAGGTCTTCTGATTGGTCGGCCAATCAGAGGCCTTTGATTTGTTTTGTGAAAGTAAGATAATGTACAATCTATTCCTAAACTGAATACATATGTTCGTGCTGTTTCTAGTACTTCATTGAGGCGACGCTGGAAAACCTGTTTTGGCCTTAAAATGCAACCAGTACTCCCTTTAGTAAGACTTTGTGAGCTAAAGAAATATAATTAAAGTGAATCACTCGGGAAAGTGCTGAAATCGGAAAACCTACGTAAAACGTTTGTCTTGAATTTGCTTATTGTGTTTTGAACACAGCTGCGCAGGCAGGTCAACCATTTGAGGGTTTTTCAAGCTATCAAATACGAACAAGTAAAAGTAATTTATTCTCGGTATTAATCGTGATATCTCTGAAGGGCCTCGTGCATTTTGACAGATGACATTTTTCACTTTTCATTTTGGATTGTCTCTAGGCAATTACGTCGACTGATATGAAATAACTTATCATAAACGTTTGCAAGAATGGATACTTTATTGAATTATTATAAATTATAATTTATGTTTTATAATAATTCAATAAAAATGTCCATTCTTGCAAACGTTTATCTTTTTGATTTCTTAACATAACTGACTCTCTGTGAATATACTAACAACCACTTTGCACTGTGCATAATTTTTCAACTTTACCCGACTATAGAATTTTTTAAAGACGATATTAATAATCTTCAGACATTGTCGGGTCGGTAACTACCAATCAGTTGACATACGGGGATTTAATAGATGTAAAAACATTTAATATAGGATTCTGCATGATTTGTTATAGAGAGTTCAAAAAACTACGAATAAAAAATTTTAAACTTGATTTGCGGAAAACTATCATATTATTTTTAAAAAAGTCGATAAAAAATTAAAAATAAAAATTTTATGATTTTTCAAACAGCGGTCAGAAAATATGTAGGAATCCATAGAAAAAGTTATAGTGGCTATTTTTCTGGTTTTTACCCACAAATTTAAATAAACAAAACAAAAAAAATTTTGGACGAAAAAAGCGAAAAAGTTTCATAATAGTTTGAAATTTTTTTGAAATTTTTACGATTTCAAAAATGAAAAATCGAACTCAAATCTTTCCTAAAATAAATAAACATAATTTTATGAAGCTGGAACATATTTATGTCGGTTCAGCTAACTATAATAAGCATAAAAAAATATACTGACTTATTATTTTCGTAAGTTATAATGAATCCAGTCTGCTAGGTTTATGGCACCCCCTTAAATTGGACTCTAGAACGAGTCTACCGAACAAGGGACCCTCTTCTTGAAGGGTACAGAAAAATTAATGCCGAATCAACAAAAATGGCTGCTTTAGATTTTAAGCTAGGCTTTCCAATCAGTTTGAACATAAATATTTAAAATGAACAGAAGATGTTGGACGATTAACTTTTAAAATCGGCTTACCAAATTAGCTTTCGAAACATCGCGGTATATTGGCTCATATAAATTGCTGCTTTTAACGACTCGGTATTCCAATTTCATCGATAATTTTTTTGATCGATTTTTTTTACAAAAAAGCCTATCTTTAACTATAGAAAAAGGTGAAGGCGTAAAATATTTTAAATGTTCTTCGAAAATTTCTAGAATATGTTCGTAATGTTTTGAAAATTATATTTTTGCATCGACAAGAATATGATTATGAATTTGGTTTTTTGACAACGTTTGTGATATTAACACAGTGTTGAACACACTCATATTCCAATTGTATCCAGAATGTGTTTCAGCTTTTGGGGTTTTCCCCGGGGAGATTGAAACGCCCCTTAAATAAATTAACCAATTGCCTGTCTGATTGGTTAGGCGTCAATCTCCTCGGAGGACACCCTCAAAGCTAAAACACATTCGGTACATTTTTATCCATTTATAAAAGAGGTTTTAACGCCTTCGCAATTTTCATAGCAAAAGTTAGGGGAAAAAAGTCGACCAAAAAATTATCCATGAAAATGATATACCTCATTAACGACCACTTAATTCGAAAATATTTTCGATACATTTTTAATTTTTCTGTTTACGCAAAACAATTGAATTGAATAAAAATAAAGTCACTTCGTCAGACACTCCGTTACGATGCATGATACGGTATCATTGATACCACAACATATTCAGTTTTGTAACAATTACTTCATTTAACCAGTCACTTTTGCTAATTAATCAAATTAAATTTTTAATTTGATTGATTAAACAAAATAGAGTGTTTAAGAAATCATATAATTCACGTTGATCACTACAGATAAGCATAATGACACGCTTCTGCGATTAAATTAGATAAAACTTGTTTCATTGATTAAACGAACGTGTTCTAAGCAGAAAGTTACATCACACTTAGCTAAGCAACCAGTTAACTGGCTCAAGTATACATTTTTAGTCGACTTTTTTTTGGAATGCCCATATTTTCTTATGAATAGTGTGTGGGCGGAAATTAGCAGTAAAAATGATATAAAAATTTACGAAATGTTTCATTGTTTGATTAATTTGTCTATCTTTGCATCAAAATAAAGTGGTTTTATGCTATCAAAATGTATTCAAAGTTTGTATTTTTGCGAAGGAAAATGATTTATTGCACACCATTTTTCTTCAAATCTGAAGTTTTTTGCGCTTACGCATATTTCATAGCAAAAAAGTCAACCAAAAATGTATATTCTAACTGGTAACATGAATAGGAAATACGAAATTTCGGTTAATTTCAGCACCTTCATTATGTATGGTTATTAATATCATGGTTATGTTTCAAGGATTTCTTTGATCATTTGCACTAAGTGAAATTTCCGGAAAAGTTACGCAAACTTTGATAATAGTGTGAAACACTTGCCCTTATCCTGTGTACATTTTTTTTCGTGTAAAAATACCAATGACTTTGCTTTGAAAATAAGTGTCGAAATTGGTCTTTATTTAAGCGTAGGCAGAGGCGAAAATCGATATTTCATGTCTTTCTTGCAGTTAAACTTCTTTTTTGGAAAAAGATTATATTGATGTAAATTTGGGCGAAATTGATTAACAAAAAAAATATTTCGATAATTTTTGAATTGAAAATTTGACGAGAATGTCCATAAAACAAAAAAAAAATTCGAAAACAGATAAACTACAGAATAAGTCATTTTTAAATTGTTTTTATTTTAAAAAATACTGTTAAAAACGGCAAAATTTATTGTGAACAAATGTTCTTGTTCACAATAAATTTTGCCGTTTTTAACAGTTTTTTTCATAACAAATATGTACACCTTTTTTTTATTGCAGCACGCAAATTTCCTGAGTTCAAGTGACAAATAATTTTGAAGAGATTAAATATTTTCCTTTTTTCTGTTTCATTCATTAATTCATCATGCAAGTAACAACTTAGATCAGTGTCAAAACTTAAGTGTAAGGTTAAGGATACAGTTAGTGGGAAAAGCTAAAAGATATCTTTAACGACATAATAATTTGCTAAATCTACTCCTACAACGTACTTTTATGTCATTTCTAAAATTGCGTAAAAAAACTTCAGTATTTTTACCTATGTTACTTAATTCATGATTTCAATTCAATTTATGTAACTTCAAACCATGAAGATAACTGAATGAGATAATATGAATGTCAAGGAAAATTTTACTTGACCACAGGACAATTTTAAAGTCTGCCTTATTCAAACTTATTTTCATTTTCAAAAGTTTACTAAGTATGTAGAAAACTTGTTGCATTTTTGACAATAATCAAAATAAAGAACCAATATATTGTGCCCTATTATCTAATTGTTGTTTCGAGTAAACTTTTGACTATTTGACTATATGTGAAACGCCTTAAATTGTCAATTTAAAATTTTGATCGTCATTTTAACCGGTTAAAATCCCTTAAAATTTTCAGTGTTTTGCAATTTATTCACGTTGTTATTTGGTCCTAGATTTCGGGTCGCATTTACTGGTGAAAACCGCCAATTATTAATTTTTGCACGGTTGGAACGCGTTGCCTATTTATACTGATAACTGTCCTCCGGTGCAGTTGATGGAATTCCTCGACCATCCTTATTGAGTTGAGGTTTTNCTATCCTTTATCTCAATGATTTCACAACAATTAATTGCCTAACACCTAAACCTTTCTCATAATATGACTTCAAAGTCAAGCCAAAAAAGTGGCTCTCATGCCTCTGGGGGATATCAATACTCTATGAGTCTAGGGGTTAAAAACGGAAAAAATTATTGTGAACAAGAACATTCGCCTTTTTCATAACAAATTTTTCTCCTTTTATTTATTGCAGCATGCAAATTTCCTGAGTTCAAGTGACAAATAATTTTGAAGAGATTGAATATTTTCCTTTTTTTCTGTTTCATTCATCGATTCATCATGCAAGTAAAAACTGAGATCAGTGTCAAAACTTAGGTCTAAGGTTAAGGATACAGTTAGTGGGATAAGCTAAGAGATATCTTTAACGACATAATAATTTGTACTTTTATGTCATTTCTAAAATTGTGTAAAAAAACTTCAGTATTTTTACCTATGTTACTTAATTCATGATTTCAATTCAATTTATGTAACTTCAAACCATGAAGATAACTGAATGAGATAATATGAATGTCAAGAAAAATTTAACTTGACCACAGGACAATTTTAAAGTGTGCCTTATTCAAACTCATTTTCATTTTCAAAAGTTTACTAAGTATGTAGAAAACTTGTTGCATTTTCGACAATAATCGAAAAAAAGAACCAATATATTGTGCCATATTATCTAATTTGTGTTTCGAGTAAATTTTTGACTATTTGACTATGTGTGAAACGCCTTCAATTGTCAATTTAAAATTTTGATCGTCATTTTAACCGGTTAAAATCCCTAAAAATTTTCAGTGTTTTGCAATTATTTCACGTTGTTATTTGGACCTAGATTTCGGGTCGCATTAACAAGTGAATACCGCCATTTCAATTATTAATTTTTGCACGGTTGGAACGCGTTGCCTACTTATACTGATAACTGTCTTCCAGTGCAGTTGATGGAATTCCTAGACCATTCTTATTAAGTTTCGTTTTTTACAAAATATTTGTTATTTAGACCAATTTGAGGACAGTCTGATTCCCAAAAAAAAATTCGACTTGACATATCCCCTCAACATGTTCCCCAAACCGGGTAATATGGATTCTCAATAACCGATTCGCAAGAATTATTGAAACGGGTTTTGGCGATATTCGACCAAAATTGCGAGTAAAGTTATCACAATACATATTGCATAAGATATTGTTCGCCGTTTATTTCATGAATAAAGAGTGTCCGATTAGCTTGTGAAAAACCAAAAAAAATGGGTCAATTTTAATTTCCATAAATGAATGAGTCGCTGAATTTTGAGTTCAATTAATGAAAACTTTTGATTTGGTTAGCAAATTTTTGTCAAGTATTTATGTGAAGAATTGTAGACTTTAAAGTCGAAAATAACAAACCAACACGTATTTTTGAGTTTTAAATTTGGTTCGAAGGAATTTTTTTAATTTATTTGTTTTTCTATCGGTAATATATAACGTTAAAATGTTAAACAAATACGTATAATATACGTCGTATAATATACGTACGTATAATACACGTACGTAATATATACGTCGTATATCACATGCGTGATAATGCTGACTGAGTTTTTGGTATCAGTTTAAAATGAGAAACAGCTTGAAAATAAATTGATAAAATTCAAAAACTTTAGCAAAAACGTTGGGAAATAATAATTGTTGCTTTAGTTTTCAGCATTTTACACATCGCGGAATGCCTGAGCACATCCTTTACAAATATGGCTATTTGCTTAAGGGGGTTTTGTAGGCCAGCCAGACTTTTTTCGAGGGTCATAACTTTTTATTGCTACATAATAATACCATTAAAAACTCTGTGATGATAGTTCATAATCTCGTGAACAACTCTTGCTAAAAATTTTTAAGATCAAATTCACAACCAACCGGTGAATGAGGTTAACAGGGAGCAATAATTTTTATCTTAAGCTTATATTTTGTTTTCGTCATATTTCAGACAATATTCATACTCACACATAAGTTGGGAAGTAGCATAACAGAAAAAATGACTGCACGCGTTTCTCAATTTTCATCTTCAAAATGTCTCGATCATGCCGAAAATGCCCATTTTGTGCTATTTCGGCCACCGAAAGCGATATTTTTTCTACAAGTGATTTACAAAACTATTTTTACATAATTAACAGATTATTCTGAAAGTTTCGAAGAAAATGACTGCGCTCGAATTTTCAATGTCAATTTTTAACTCACAGGAGGACAATTTGAAAATTATTTTTAAATCTCAATGTTATCCTATCGTGTTTTGAATGGCATCAAACGAATCGTTAGCATCATTTTTTCAGAATTAATATTATAAACTATGTTCGAACTATCTATAGTTTTAGCGCTAAAGATCAAAACATTTTTGTCATTTTGCAATACCATTTTGCAATTTTGCAACATTTTGCAATTTTTTTTTAAAGTGAAATTTAACTTATTTTATTTACTCAAAAAAGTGTGAGCAGGAATTTTCTAGATTTCGACAAATTCAAGTTTATGAAGTTTTATTTCTTTACTGGATTTTAAAAAAAGCCTGAAGATGCAATGAAGCGAAACTAGTAGTTAATATTATTATTTAAATTTTGCAATACTTAGAGAAATTAACGAAAAAAAATTTCCAATTTTTAATTTCTCTTATTATTTAAGCAGTTTTGTCAGTTTTGTCGCAGTAAAAAATAAAAATGTTGAGACATGACATTTTAAATCATCGTGTTTTGTGTACAATAATTGCACGTTGGTAGCGTGAGATTCAAATTTAATGCAACTTGTCGGTGGCAACTATGAAAACAAATGTCAAAAATCTAAAAAGCCAAATAAATAAAATTGATGCTAGATACAAATTAAGTAATTTTGTCAACAGTTTTTTTGGTAAAAAAAATTAAAAAAACAACATTTAAGCATGGTTCATTTTTGTTGAATTATCTTTTTTGTTAAATTTTCGGATTCCTTACTAACTGAGACAAATTTCATAACTTGAACACGTTTTTGGAAGTGATTCATGTTTTCTAGCTAGCATTTGAAAAATTCAAATATGATCGTATCGTATCATATCAAGAGGGTGTTTAAAATACTGGATCGGAGCGTATCATATCATAGGAATCGATATTAAAATCAGATCGTATTTCGAAGGGGTAAAATAAACATGGATCGGATCGTATCGTATCTAAAAGGGTAAATAAAAACTGAATTGTACCGTATCGTTTCTACAGAGTCATAATAAAAATAGATCGTATAGTATCTAAAGGGATTGATCTTAAAACTGGATCGTATCGTTTCGTATCTAAGGGGTCGAAATTAACACTGGATCGTATCGAATTGCATCTAGATGCGTTAAATAATAATGAGATTGTGGTGTTTTGCAGAAAATCGATACGATTCGATTCGAAAATAACGATACGATACGATTAAATTAAGCCGATCTCTATTATTGTACGTATAATTTTAATTTGAAAAACCAAAAATTCTTTTGACAAACTTGACCTTGGGAATAATTTATTTTTGTCGATTTAAAGGTTGAACTCAAAAAAAAAATTAAATATTTTATTCAAAATAATTTGACTACCAAGTCAATAAAAAGTTTAGTTAAAAAAAACAATATTTTTGAAATAATTCTACTATCAAATCACTTGAAAATGATTAAAATTTCCCAATAGTTTTTTCGTGGAGCTTATATCCCTTATTCACACTTTTGTGAATATCTCGGCCCTGATGAGGAAACGTAGTGTGTTTTTCAAGTAGGAGGGCCGGGATATTCACATAAGTGTAATTAGGGGATATGCTTGTTCATAGTTAGCAATAAAGAGCAAGTTAAGCACTAATGTGGTCATCTCAGGTGAAAAGCACGTTAACCCCTGAATGACAATAAACGCAGGTCATGAATGTAGGAGCAAGAAAAACGTCAGGTACTGCATGCTCGATTTTTCAAGAATTATTAATCAGCAAAACAGAAAAAGCAACTTCCGTTGTGAATAATAAAAACTCATCAGTAAATTTGATTTAAGGGGATACGTGTCGGTTTTTTGAGCCCTTTATAGAATTAATTTACCACAAATTAATATCGGTTATGACCAAAATTTACCCAAGAAATCTCATGGTGGCAATTATTTTTTCAAAACAATCTAGAAGAAAATCTAGAATTTTCCAAATTCGAATATTTTTTAGCTTCAACCCGCATAAAACCGGTTTGCTACCATAAAAGAAGTTGAATTTTATTTTTTGTCGGTGTTTCACGCATCACTCAATTCATAGTGTAATTTATAGTGTAATAACAAATGATGCGTGAAACCCCGACAAAAAATAAAATTCAACCTGTATAAACATTTTTTATTGATGAATATGACCCGCTTAAAACAATGCATGCCATTAAAATTACCAAAAATGTCTTTATCGAATTCTAGAAATTTTTATTATTTTTAAGCAAACATTTTAAACCTAATTATCGTGAAATAAATTTTCAGAAATATTTATTGATGACGCGAAATAGAAAATCAAACAATAAACATGTTTCAGGATCAATTGACAAGGTTTTATCATCCCCGTTTTTAAGTTTATTTTTTTAAATAATTTTAGTTTTACGGATTTACATTTTTTTCAAGGTTATTTTCATACACTGCTTCGAATGTCCATAAGGACACCGATCATCAAATAATAAGTAATTGAGTATGCGAGATATCTATTTCGGATTTTAAATAATTCGCTGTTTGAGAACAACTAATCCGATGAATTTCTTAGATAGCTCAAACTTAGCAAAAATATTAAGTGAATAATAAAATAAATGTTAGTTCGAATCAGATCATTTCTTTGGTCATCACTGAAAATGTTTGTTATCAGTTTTTGATTGAATGATCGAATTTGGACCTTTTTCACTGAATTCATCTTTGAATACTTGTGTCTAGATTGAGCTATCTGATGAATTAATCGGATAGTTCGGAGGAGGCTCCGTTGTTGAAAATGCGCTATTGAAAGAAGATTTCAACGTGAAGAGAAAAAAGTAACTATAATATTCAGTCGATAAAACACGTATTCTTTGAAAAAATTTTATAAAACATCAACTTTTCAGAAAAATTTGGGAAAAGCTAAAAATGTCTTCTTTATTTTCGGGTCGAAATGAATTCCAATACCGACTAAAAGCTTTCATTTAAAAACAATTAAGCTGTTTTTATTTAAAGGTTATCTTTATATATGATATATGAAGATCACCTATCAATAAAAACAGCTTGATTTTCATTAAATGAAAGCTTTTAATTGGTATTGGAATTGATTTTGACCAGAAAATAAAGAAGACATTCTTCGCTTTTCGCCAATTTTTTATAAAAAAGTTCATATATTTGATATGTCTGACTTTTTATTCAATTTCATTTTTAAAATTTGGTTTCTCAAATTTACGAATATGATTTTTTTGTTAATTTTTCTGAAACCTTACTTTTGCTACAGTCAAAACTACCTTGCTGAGGTTTTTCCGGTTTGCATTGAATTTCTGCTGTAGTAAACTGTCAGAAAATTAAAGCTCAAACTTAAAACAATATTTCATGAAGGCTCCAAGATTTTTCACCACTGACTAACCAGTGTTAACCACTACCATAATAATAACCACGAAAACTTTATAATCTGATAATAAGGACAGTCCGCAGTCTAAACTTTTTTCGAGAAAAGTCGACAAATTATAATTTATTTTTAACTGTTTAAATCGTGAAATTTCCCCACCTCTAAAAAATATGTCAATAAAAATAATATTTTTAAGATTGAGAAACTTGTCTTTCTTAATTTATTTTCAGCCTTGCCTTAAGATATAATAAACAATTTTAACTTTGGCTGTCCACAGATCAACAAAAATAAATTTCAAAAATTTTAGCATGACTATCTCGTTAAATAAGACAACAATTACGAGTTTTTTTAATCTTGACGCTGCTCAATTTTGATCGGTTCAAATTTAAATCAATCAAAACATTTTTCAGTTCATTGTGAATATATTTCTCTTGCAAGTATTTTGTCAAAAGCGTATTTTTATCCTTTAGCGCCAAAATTTGATTTCTATTAGATCTCGAATTTTTGGAATATTTGACAAATTTTATTAATTATATAATATTTGACAGATTTTATAAATTATATATACAGTTGGGGCCTCCATATTGCTGGCCCGATATCACCAAAATTGCGTGGTTGTTTAAGGGGGTAGCAGCGATGTGGCAGATTGGTACATTTTTCAGAGTGATTTTTGAAAGAAAAAAAGGTGAAATTTTTTATTTTAATTTTTATCTTAAATTAAAGTGTTCATACTTGCAAACGTTTATATTTTCAATTTCTTAACATACTTAAGTATCTGTAAAAATATCAAAAACCACTTTTTATTACAACTCCATTAACAACTTGACCCGATGTTTGATTTTTTTTTAAAGGCGATATTTATAAACTTCGAACATTTTCGGGTGTCATGCACTAATAAGTGGGAGAATCATTATCCACATGAAGAAATTTCTTAATATGAAAGTTTTTTTCATGAAAAATAGAGAAAAACAGTTTTGTAGGAAAAAAATTGACCTTCAATTTAGTTTAAATATGAAAAAATGTCTTGATTTAAAAAAAAGGAGCCTATTACACCCGGAGTTTTAAATAAATTTTATGAAAAAAATTAATTTTTCATAAATTGCGTGCCAAATGGCACAAACCGGTGTCCAAGCAAGTGTTGTTAATTCCATCACTAGTTCAGAAACGATATTCGATTGACCCTTCCATCGGTTGAAATACGGAAATCAAATAAATACCAGAAAATAACACAACTGATTCGGCATGATTTTTCACGGAAAATTTAAAAAAAACATTAATAAACATTTTTGGAGTTGATTTGCTAAAATTTTTCATAATATTTCTAAAAAAAGTCGACAAAAAATGACAAGTGAACAAGTTATGATTTTTCAAACAGCATTCAGAAGATCTGTAAACATGCATAAAAAAAGTAAAAGTGGCAATTTTTTTCGGTTTTTACACAGATTTTAGAACAAAAATTTTAATGAAAAATGCCTGAAATTTTAATAATGTTTTGAATTTTTTTGAAAATTTTACGAATTCAAAAATAAAAGTTCGAACTTAAATCTTTCCTAAAATAGATAAAAATCATTTTAATGAGCTGATACACATTTATTCTGGTTCAACTAACGATAACAAGCAAAAAACCAACTAATTATTTTCGTAAGTTAAATTGACGCCAGTCGTCCACATCGCTGCTACCCTCTTTAGCTTTAACTTTCAAATTATTATAAGTGGGTCATAAATGACGTCATCTTTCAATATAAAATTTACCAAATATAAATTTTTGAACTTTCGGTTGATTGCAGTTGGTGAAGAACATTATTTTTCACATTTTGCTAGTTAACTTAATTCGAATCCATTGTTCACATCTTTATAAAATTAATTTTTTTCAAGCTTAAACGTCAATTCTCTCCCAACATCGCCGAAAATCTCCAATATCGCCACATTTTTTTAAAAAAAACTTCTAGCCCTCCGCTGTATCGAAAGAATTTGAAAAGTATTTTTTTGTCAATTTACAACATAAGAAAAATAAAGGTCTGAGCTTTTGCAAACATATAATTCGTATACTATAATAAGTGTTTTTGTGTCTTTACCATCAGAGTGTGAGATAGACAATGAAAAATGGAAAACAGTCAATTATCTATTTGATTGTATCAATAAAACCGAAATCGTCGAAAAACCTACGCAATTTCAAGATTTTAAGCTAAAGTTATTTCTGTGCCAATATCGCCGAATGTGCCAATATCGCCGATTTGTCAAAATCGCCGAATTAATTAGAGTTTTTTTTTACAAATTACTTTGTACGCGTTACGAATGACGTCGGCTCCAAAATCGAATTTTCCAAATTTAATCATTTTAAGATTTATTTAATTGCGTTTTGTGCAGTCAATAATTCTACGCATATCAGTGACTTTCCTTCATTCTAATTCATAGTGAAACACTTAAAAAGCTCAAAAATTAGTGCGAAAAATGACGTTATTTCAAAAGCCTAAGCGTTTTCATTTTTCAAAAAAAAAATTAATTTCTGTCCCCATATCGCCGAATTTGTCAATATCGCCGAAACGTTTTACCAAAAAACTTTCGGCGATATTTGTCCATCCTGACAGGATTAAAATTGATGATAAATGTAATACAGGATGATCCTGTATTACATTTATCATCAATTTTACCATCAATAAATCAAATAACATCAGCCTGAGCAGAATGACGCATACGTTTTTCAAGAATTTTTTAACTATGGCCATGTAATTAACAGTTAATGTTTAAAAAATTTATAAACTACAACCAAGTTCGTTTAAAGCTTTCAATTTGATAGCTTTTATTGAATTTACGAACTTTATGTTTTTTTCTTTTTGACCATGAACACGCAATTGCGCGCAATTAGATGATATTTTTTAACAATCTACATCGTGAGTCTTTTCGATTTCTCCTCTTTTTTACCCAGACGGGTAGACAGCTAAAATTGTCTTTACTTTGCTTGATATTTTGGCTGTATAGCCGTCTGGGTAACAAAAAGGAGAAATAAAAAAGACTCACACTGTACTGTATCGATTTCAATAACCTTGAAAGTTATTCCAATCATGTTGTCATTTGGATCTACGGATTCATTTCATAACGGTTGTCTTAGTGATTGTCTCAGTGGTTGCTTGAGTGATTACACACCGATCAAATTTAGCGGTCTGAATATCTAGCACCCTTACCTATAATCATACTCAAGACAATCAGTAAGACAACATCAGTAGAATTCGAACACGCGCTATAGAGATAGTAAACGTTTTTGAGATGGATTTCCGTTGAGAGAAGAATATCGTCGAAAATTTTGTTGATGTGACTTTGTCGTTTTTGTGGTCTACAAATTGCATACATATCAATAAACTTTTAGTATTATTTATTAATATATATTTTTAAAACAGTTAATCAAATTTTAAAACCGTGATATTCTAATAGGATATTTTTAGCAAGATTTTATGAAAATCGAGGTTTGGGAGCCAAAAAAATCATGCTTTCAAAATTTTTCATATTAAAACAAAAGTGTTTAATTGATTGATAAGTGGTGTCGACCCAAAAACAACCGATGCGATATTTGATTTAAAATAATAAGATACTGAAAATACGGAAAATCGCAATATTTTGATCACTTGACGACCATTTTTTTTTCATTTTTCTACATAGTATTCACCCCAGAAAGTATCAGAACAATCCACCCATTAATTATATAAGTCGATATTCATGTTAAACGTGCAAGATATTTCAAAAAAAATTTATCTGGAAAATTTAACATTCGCCATTTTCACGGAATTTGTGTTCAAATTTGAAAGCGTATACTGTTTTGTAACCCCAAATTTTCAAATCATATGTCAGAAAACTCATTTATTGTCTTAATTATTATGAAAGAAGAGCAAAAATTATGTCCCATTTGAAAAAAATCAGCCGTTCTTACCCCATTTGATCAACCTTAGCAAAATCTCTGAATGTAAAAAGGTTTGCTTAAAAATGGAACTTGATAAACAATTTCGGGTGAAAATATGGCGGATGAGAATTCTCTCGATATTCCAGTCAGATAAAAATCACCAGCAATAAATTTCAGCAATTTAATCAGATATTATTAATCGATGGACCAGAAAGTAGATAATGCCAATGTTTGAAGTCTGAACCTATCCTTTTTCTTTAATTTTCATTTAAAAAATGACAAAAATTGCAATCTCAAAATTTTATCAAGCTTATTTTGATATTCGGCCAGTTTTGATATAACCGTTCTGAAATTTTCGTTGAGCATACTTTCCTGACGTACTTCCGCATTGACAATGGCATTGAGTTCCGATGTATTTCGCTAAAGTTCATGTTTAGCTCAATGTTTTCTAACTGACAAGCTGGTAATTGAATTCCTTCCGGATTAAAGTAGAGATTGTATCATTTGGACGGTTAAATCAAATATTTTGATTTTTGAACGTTTCTGATGTGTTTTTGAGGAGGTATACCATTTTCATCGATAATTTTTCTGTCGACTTTTTTTCCCCTATCTTTTGCTATAAAAATTGCGTAGGCGGTAAAACTTCTCTTATAAACGAATTGAAATGTATACAATTGAAAGGTGGGTGTGTTGATATCTCAAACTTTGTCAGAAAAACACTTTCATAATGACGATTTGAAATAAGAAATTTCAAAACTCAAAAATGGGTNAATGGATTTTTTTTGAAAATTTTTCATAAAAAAAAAAATCCTGGGTCTTAAAATGACCAGAAAAAATTTCTGTACAAGATAGGTGAAAAACATCGATACCCATTTTTGAGTTTTTAAATTTCTTATTTCAAATCGTCAATTATATTGTAGTCAATGCGAAAATAAAATTTTCAAAACATTTAGGATATATTCTAGAAATTTGCATTGGAAATAATGAATATTTTCTGCCTACACATTTCTCTTAAGTTAAAGATCGGCTTTTTAAAAAAGTGGACCAAAAAAATTATCGATGAAAATGGTATACCCCGTTTTTGAGATGAGTAGATTAATTTAATAAGCCTTATTTGAAAACTTTATAGTTAGCGAAGTTTCGGAACAATTCACTCATTATTTCTTTAAGTCGAAATTGATGGTGAAAACGCTAACTATAGTCAACGCTTTTAGTTCAAGAATATTTTATTTTCTCTTTGAACATTTATGGGTCCGCAATTTTGTTTGTGAATAAATGAATTTAGTCAAGAATGTTTTGAAGTGAAAATATTTATTTCAAAATTCATTGATTTTCGGAAAGTGTTTATTTTTCAAAAGTTAGTTTTATAAAGAAAATTCACACAAACAAATTCTACTGATAGAAATTTTGGCATTTATTTGATCAAATATTATGTCTTAGTTAGTCAAAAACCTTCATTATTTAAAAAAACCGGGAATTGATACAAAAAAATAAAACAAATAATTTTTTCTACCTTATTTGGTAACGTCTTGATTCAGATCAAAAAGTTCTTACAGAATCGTTAGAAAAATTTGTTACACAAGAAAAAAAATAAGGATCATGGGTACCCTGAATTTCAATCATCAATACAGTGATGTTGTTATAACTGCTGAGTTATAACAGGTTGGCTCAGTATCGCCGAAATTTTTCTAAAATTTTATTATTTATGTTTAATCGTTGTTTTAAATTTTCAATTTAATTAAAATTTTTTTTCAAATAAATAAATTCTTATCAAAATTTGACTAATTCGAAAACATGAATTTGAACCCTCAATTTTTCGAAAGAACAATATTTCGAAAATTCTAAAGTGAAAAAAGTTGCTTAACTCTAAATAATTGACAATATTAGTTTCACCAAAATTGAGATCGGATCGAATCGGATCGTTTTTTTCGATCCGGTCCCAAATCAGATCAAATTTATCTAATCTGATCTTATAATGCCACTGATTTTGACGGTAAATTAAGTAGAGTATATATTCTTAGTTGAAACTTGTTCATCGCGAGTCCATATCTGCATCTACTGAGTTAAAAATGATAAATAACTTAATACCAAGAATTGTTTTTCAGCGAAATTCGAGGCAAAATTAAAAGTTCATTTCTTGAAATACAACCTGAAAAAATCAGGTGTAAGCACATTTTACTTTGACAACATTTTCCGGTTAAAAGATTTATCGACAAATTCATCAACATTTCTATGTTTCAATTGTGACTCAAAAATTGTGGAGATGGGTACAAAAAACAGTTCAAATCAATCAATTATAGAAAGTTTTATCATTGACTGATGAGAAAGAAAACATTTTTTTAAGTACAGTATTCATTTCTCAAAATATTTCTTCATAAAACTATTCTTAAAAAATTAACAAAAACAAGTCAGACGATATTGCTACCAAATTATAATTTTCAATTTATAAACCATCAATTAGATAATATTAATGCAGTTTGTCACATTTTAGTCCGCGATCTTATTTTTTTTTCTTAACCTCTTATAATCTCAACGTTTGAATTTACGAACACTTGGTACGGGTTTATCACATTTGAACTCTCGGTGGCCAATAAACGGTGTCAATTAGTTTCAAGCAATAATCAAAGATCTTAAGCAAAAATGTGACACGCAAAAATGAGTACTGTTCTCAAAAAAAATATTTTCTGTCTCATAAGTCAATTATAAAACCGTTTCAAAAAACATTATTTAAAAAAAAAAACTTGCCTTTTGAAAAGGTTTCAAGCTTATGCAACTATTTGTATATGTCGAATTTGTAATTGTGTTTTTTAAAAAAAAAAATAATTTAACCTTGCCCGCAATTTTGCTGAAATCTTTCGCGATGAATTCCAGTATATTATTTTCGCGAACTTTCGCTTCTTGAGGCAATCTGTTCTCTCTGAAAAACCTGTTAATAATAATTACCACTATTGTCCGAAAATGCGCCAAATTTCTCTGTATAAAAGCCAGCATTATCTTCTGAACAATTAGTCCAAAATTAATACTGATGATGCAATAAATGCGAAACGTCTATTATATCTATATTTTATAATTTTCACGGTCAGTTCCAGAGAAAACCTATGCAATGGACCACCACAAATCTACGATTAATTCGTTCAGAAGGTACTACAGAGCAAACCAAAATGTGCAGTTTATAAACAGCTGCATTTTAAATGAAGTTGAGCCGGAATTTTGCCGGATTTCGGACAAAGTCAATAATTCCACCCACATGTCTCCTAAGGAGCGCGATTCATTCGAGAAACGAAAGCTGTACAAGGAATTTGAGAAACAAAACCTTAAAGCAAATATATTTAAAAACAGTTACGACTCTCTCGCCAATTCTTGGTTTTCATCGCTTAACTCTCCCACAAATTTTTTTAAATTAACAACTCATATTCAGAACTTTGTTAAAAAATCTGAAGCAAAATCGGATAGGACCCGAGATCGGAAACTAGCACAGTTAATTAATGAAAGTTCGGAATATTACATAAAAACCAAAATAATTAATTAAACAGGAGTCACTTTAACCCAGGAAATTGAAAGTTTACTTGCATTAGGCCCTAACAACCCTATTGGTGGATACGTACGAAATGAGGGATCGGAAATATTTTTGGGTCTTGACGCGCTTTTAGGAAAATTAAATCTTCAGCTCGCTCTAAAAAGTTTAGCGAACTCAATATCGAGAATTTGCGGTGTAATATCTCGCTCACTGGTCAAAAACTTACTAATTGCTTTAGTAAGGACACAAGAATAGAAATTTTCTTGAAGTTTTAAAAAGAGCACCCTGAATTGATTTTTCTGAAGTGTGATAAATCCAGAAATATTATCCTACTTCCACTGAATGATTATTTTGTAAACTAAAGGGTTTATTTCAAAATAGAAATGATTTTCTAAAAATACAAAATTTTAATTTGGCCGAAACGATGGTTAATTTTAAAATTTTATTGAAAAAGACTATTAACCGTTCCCTCAGTAATAAAACCCAGCTCTCCATAAAGCCCCAAATGTCAATCTCGACACTGTATGCCACTATTAAAGACCATAAAGAAAATTTTCCGATCCGACCAATAGGAACCGCATACGACAGTTTGACACTTGGCGCTGAGAAATTCATTAATACACTCCTCTCCCCCTTAAGAGAGAATTCTTGTCGACCGTTGAAAATTCATTTATTTTTCATTCATACGATTTTTAAGTCAAAATCAAAAATTTAAAATTTTGAAAAAATTCGAAAAAAACGAAATTTTAACACATCGGAAGAAATTTTTTTGCATGAGTCTAATGTATTAAATTTGAAATGGTCGACAGGTCGGCTTACCAA
>SCLH01001147.1:227362-250094 GCA_004367855.1 Oikopleura vanhoeffeni | reverse complement strand
AAATTAAAAAATCCCGGACTAGTGGACCAATGGGCAACCACCCTTTGTGTGAGACCCAATGGGCAACAGTGAGACCAATGGGCAACACTTTTTCGAAAAGCCTCGTGTGTTGCCCATTGGTCTCACCCGACTGTATATATCATCCGTGATGATGTATTTGAAAATCATATTATAAAATATGGTGTTAGACTTAAAAAATGTTAAATTGCTGATAATGAATAAACGAAAACGTTCGCATAATTGAAAATGAATTAATTATAAAATATATGAGAATATTTTAATCAATTATTACATTTTGTAATTAATGAAAAAGTAAAAATTAAATCATAAAGGATGGTTCTACCAAAAGATGATCGTCAGGAATTTGTGAAAGTCGGTTGACAATTGTTGGATTAAAACAGTGTTGAAAGTGTTAAAATTAATCGTTTAAAATTCAAATAATACTAAGAGTCAGTTCAAATTTTCGTCTCACGAAATTAATTTAATTTAATTAAGTTTCAAGTCAAAGTCAGTTTCAGTCTCAACAGTGTGCTCACCTGTTCGGTGAGAATCGATTAAGTTATTCGCTTTAGAGTTCCTGAGAAGAATTACAATCTGAAAACAGCAGATGTGTGACATTACAATGTTTAATTCTATGTGTCGTTGCCGCATTTCGCAAAATAATTGTCAATAAAAATTAAATCAATTTAAAAATGTGGAAAATTATCCAATTAGTTTCTTTTAATTTCATTATTGATGATGTTACTTCAATATTCGTCTTAAAATGATCGGAACCAATGACCGGCAATTTTGAGTTTTAGCAATTTCAAATCTTTTTGTATAATCTTATTATGGTTAATGCACTATTTTTTTTTTAACTTTTTTCTACCGCGAAATAATAACAATTTAAGTAAAGTTAGACTATTTCATCTAGGATTCACCTAACTCAACTAAATTAGGAAACATAGATTAACTTACAAAAAATGAAAATAGCGATGAATATATTTTTTGACTCCTGAAAACACAAAAAATAATAATTCCGCACATTTTTTTCGAACCTTCCAAAATAGATGACACCCTATAATTTTCATTTATTTTTTTTTTCAATATATTTTATCAAACACTACCTGAATCAAGATTAATTATACTGTATATATTTAACTGTATTAATCATACTGTTATATAATTAAACTGTAATATACTATAGCTGTATTATACAGGATATATATATACGAGTGTATATACAAGTATATGATGATATATTTAAGGTACTAAGCCTTCGTATTGATTCGCAGTGGCTACTGCACCTCTTGCCCCTCTCTTCAGGTGTGGTCTTAATATATAGAGTCAAGATGGACGTTCACAGTCGAGATCCTACCTATTTTGATAGTAATCAATTATAGAAAATTTTTAACTTTCGCAAGATGAGCTCAAAGCAGCAGAAGATAATTTAAGGGCCGAGATGAAAAAATCTGGAAAAATTGCACGATTCTGAAAATGCTATCACTTGAAAAATACTTATCGGAGAAAAAACAGAATTATATAACGAACCTTGAAAAGCAACTTAAAACA
The DNA here is from genome assembly GCA_004367855.1 of Oikopleura vanhoeffeni. Lineage (NCBI taxonomy): Eukaryota > Metazoa > Chordata > Appendicularia > Copelata > Oikopleuridae > Oikopleura > Oikopleura vanhoeffeni. The sequence continues at coordinate 248,543 of SCLH01001147.1, read as the reverse complement.
ATAGTAATGCACGTGGTAAAAATTTAAAAATCTGATGGAATCAGAAACCAATCGTCTTCTCAGCTGGAATATAAAATTGTTAAATTCGACAAGAGGAAAAATCTTTCTAACCTAAAAGTGGACTAACGAAGACAAAATTTTAAGGCAATTTGGATAAAAAAATTGTATTTTTAGCCAGTAGTTTAATATCGAAAATCATCCCTATTGAGTCTTTTCAGCATCGTGCATAAACTTTTGAGAAAGTGACCAATGAAATCGCGGGATTCTGATTCAAGTAGAGAATCGAGTATTCGTGATTGTACACTGGCTAAAGTATGACGCGTGCTGAAAAGACTCAATAAGGATAATTTCTCGATGTATAAATAATATGTTAAGCATTCTGACATGATATGCACTGACATGATCACTGTATTTACAAAATCACAAATCGAGTTCGACGCAATCTGGCGTTGATAATAAGGATCGACGAAAACGTTAATTTGAAGTGACTTTGAGATCCAATCTTAGGTTATAAAGTCTACTTATTTAAGTTTGTGAGTCACAAAGTTCAAGGAAGCTGCAGCGTGACGTTAGAGATTTGATGGTTTTTGTTAAATCAGGATCCAAGTGTACCATTTGAGACTCGACGTGGTTCGGTAAATATTTTCAAGAATATCGGCCATTTCACATATTAATTAGGCACTGAAATCCCTATTTCGGTTGTAGAGCCTGTCAAACATTTTTGTTCACCAGACCTGAGTTTTTCTTCTAGCTCCATCTCCGCCAATCAAACATTTTGAAATTAAAAAACACGAACATGTAGATGTTAAACAAAGTTTAATTCTCATTGACAATACATAACGGTGTAATTGACACCTTGTCAATCAGTTTCGAAGCAAAAAAACAGATCGCCAGCCCAAAATGGACAAGGCTGTACCTATTTCGTGTAGGACGGTATTTACGCTGTTTCCGTACAAACTCTAGGACTCCTCAGAATTGAAGCAGGAATAAATGTATTTCCCCTCCTTCACAAATATATAGCAACGCAAAATTTAAATCCAATTCAGATTTCAAATCGAAAAAGAAATTTTCGAAACGGAATCTCCAAAAAATAATGTTACAGTGAGTCTCAAATTGAAAAAATAACGAAAAGAAAAATTAAATTGACAACATGCTATAAAATCATTGAATCCCCGCTGCAACATCACACAACAATGCAAAATTCAAAGCAAACAAGAAACAAAAAATCTCCGAATAAAAGTGAAATTAAAAGATGAATCTAACATTTTATACAGAAATTGGCACAATTTTAGCACTAATGTGATTTATCAGCCAAAGTTTTCTGACAGGACATACATGAATCATTCAACCATATTCCGATGATTTGGATCGACAAGTTGGGAAAGACCAAAGGTAAATTATTTAAGAGTGCACAAAATGAGAAAAAAGTGGGAAAACTAAAATGTGATAAGGAACATTCTATTGAGATTTCAAAATTGAAGATGCAGATTACTCCATTTATTTGAGAACTTTCAAAAGAACACGGACAAAATTACCTATACTAATGATAAAATATCATTAAAAACTTTCATGGACAGTATCGATAAAGGGACGAAAAAAAATACAGCTTTTTAAAGGATATTTTTTGCTTTTGGTTAACCCTCATTTACCGCGGTTGGTTCAACATGCTATCTTAAAAAATATGAATTCAAAAACGTCTTCCAAAGATTACGAACTAACTTATCAGAATGTTTATTCATTCACTTCCTATTTCTATGCCGAGACGAAATAAGCCAATTCAAAAAGTCCATTTTGCCTATAGAACCCCTCTTAACCGACAGATCGTGACCATTTGCCAAATGCGGAATCTAGGCATTTCATTAGTTGATCCGTCTAGTTGTGTATCAGTCATAGTCACGATCTCTCAACTGAGGGCCGCTTAGGGGGGTGGTCGAGGCAATCTGGACCTTTTTAAACTGCGCCTCAAGAATAAACGGAGAACAGTATTGGTCAATTAAACATAGTGCGCGGGCGGTGGCTTATTGTCAATCCTGATTCCTATAAAGTTCTAGACAATGTTTGCTGGCCTTTTTTAACTCAAAAGTTATAAAAAATTATTCATATTAGAAACATAAATCATGTTAATCGAAGAATGCATCTCAGAAAAAACATCTTTACTTAGGCTACATTTTATACTCATCTATAACCTTTATTAATGTCCATAAAAACATTTTAAATTTTCATTACTTTAATTTCGTTCCGCGCATCATATAACTGATAAGAGTGTTGAATCCACGAAAACGTTTAACAAATCATTGTTTAAAATGATGATGAATTGTTATTCCCAACCAATATTTTGTTTGAATAAACGGCTAAACAAAGTCAAATTAAGTTCAGGGGCGAGGTCACAGAACGTAAAGGATGGTAACGTGGAATAAGCACTTCCTGCATGGCCCATAAGATGTGCACATAAGCTATCGGGAATTCACTTGAATTCCAATAGGCAAATGGCTCTAGCCTATTGGCCATAGCTAGGGTTTCCACGCATTATAATCGACGATAAAAATAAGGGTGGCTTGTTCTGAAACTTCGTTGAGAGTTTATAATATTATAAAACATATTTCGCGAAGCGAAATGAATATGTTGTTTATATTTTTCATTTCGTAGATATAGTCATCTTTCGGAGAACATAGTTCATCTTTCGAGAACATAGTTTAATCTTCGAGGACATAGTCATCTTTTCGTCCATATATAATTATCTGCATAAGACTTGAGGAGTCTAGACATTTTGACATCAAGTGAACTCGTAGGCATCTGATTAAGCGAACATGTTGTTCAATCCAAATTGATTATTTATTTATTAAATTTCCGATGGAATTAATGTGAAGCATTAAAAATCATATTTAATTTTTTCCAAATATGCCCCGAAAATGCAAAAACGTACCTGATACCGTAATAGCCATGAGAACAGTCAACAAGTGTTTCCAGAAACCTTTTTCGAACTGGCCTTTTAATGGGGTACTAGTCGCTGGTTTTATGCTTTCTTTTGGAGCATTGAAAATGCTCAAAATATTAATTTAAGGGTGATGAAAAAAGTGTAATACCGAAAGAAAAATTTTCGCGTTTTTCCGAATGATTTCAAAAGTAATGTTTTTTTTAATTTAACCACTCAAACTTCCAAAATATCACTCTAGCGTTAGCCAATTCTGATCAGTGTTTCAATCGCTTTTTTGAGCCCCACTTACAAAAAATCAACAGCACTTTTTTTTAAAAAAGTTTTTAGTAATCAATCTGAATTTCAACGATTTTTGATCTCAACCGTCACCTTTAGGTTTACATGGAATTTTTTAAAAGTGTTACAAAAATTTCCAAAAAAATTGAGAATTTTTTCCTAAAGTGTCTGAAAATGAAAAAAATTTTTTTGCTCTTGTGGACGAACGGTAAAATTTTGGCCATTGTTTTTAATCCCGTTTCCAGAAAACTCAAAAAACAATTTTCAAACGTGATCGTTGAAATTAAGGCCTGTAATTAAAGTTCGGACACACAGTTTTTTTCTAAATTGCGCTCCGAAAATTTTCAGCTGTATAAAAATTTGATTTCGTAAATATATTGATAAAATATCGACTTTTAGTGGACAAAATATGGCCAAAAACCGGCAAATTTTTTTATTAATTTTTGAAGCACTTTTAGGGCAGAAATCTAAACAACACAACCATTTTTTGTTCGTCAATTGTCTGTGGAAAATAGAACTCTTAAAAATTAAGTCAAAAAAAATACAACTTTTAAAAATTTTGCTGTCGGTAAATAATTTTTACCGGTTGGTCGACATGTTAATGAAAAAACTAAAATAAAAATCTTTCAAGGGATTACGAAGCTACCACTCTTGAATTTTTTGAATAAGATGGTTATACAGGAATAAAAATAAAGCCCTTGAAAAAGCATTCAGCCCTGTGATTTTCTTCGTACGTTCAGACTGCGACATTTTTGAAAAGAAACATTTAGGAAGATCTATCTTTGGATCTCGCGATTTCCATTAGAAAAGTATGGTACACTCCCACCAACATCTGGTAACCAGCGGTTAAACACGAGCCCCTCAGCTTTTTCTAAAGAAACAAGAATCCTAGGAGCTTTATCTGGAAAGTTCTGAGATTTTGGTGAGAATCCGAAAATTGTCTGAATTTCAGTGGTGCACGAGCTTTTTTTTCGATTTTTGGTCGCGAGATCAAAGATAAATGTTTTCTAATGTTGTTTCAAAAATGTCCAGTCTGGCATGTTGGTCTTAATACCGTTAACCGTACGAAGCCTCTGAAATCCCAAAAATCACTACTCACACCCCTTTAATTGAACATCATATTCCGAGTTAAAGGTTAAAATCTTTAAAAGTGACCGAGTAACTGTTGGCTATTTCTATGAGCTAAGCTTAGAAAAAAATCAATTTGGCATTTTTATTCAGGAAATCTATCTCCTCCTACAGTATGTCTTTTTTTTCTTGGAAAGAAAAGTAAACAATTCGGAAGAATCTCTTCTCAAATTTATAGACATTCTCCCGGTCACTTGAGATTCTGTTTCCTCTAAAAAAAATACATAACTGTAGGTTAAGGTTATCCCGGTCCTATTTGCCATTTTATGATAAAATATTAGCGAAACACTAGCGCTTCAAGGATATTACAGAATTAGCCAGTTTGTAGAACTAGCCTTCATCTTTGCGTAAACATGTGTCAAAAACTTTTTTGCATGAATACACTTCCCCAGAACAAATTAATGAGGGAGAAAACAGGGAGGCCAAGCCAAACGTAAATTCTATCTCCTTCTGAGGTCTATTTTAAATAAACCTTAATTTTAACATAAAACTCTATAATAAGTTATACAAAACTTCGTGGAAGCGTTTTTCTCGATAAGTGCTTTATTTTTTTTTTAAAATATGGCGAATAGACCGATGCGTTTTTTGAGGTATGTTCCGTCGGAATTCTATCTCCTCTGAGGTTAGATTTCAAAATTCACTCAAATTTTTCGCAAAAGAAAGCTCAAAGTAATTAAAACTTCTGTGGAAAGCCGTTTTTTGCAATTCGACCCCAAACTCAAAATTTGAATTATGAAGGTCACGTAAAAAATTTCGCGGAAAAAAAAGTGATTTCGATTTTTCGAAAGTAGGCTCAAAAGAAAGCTTGGGAAACATGAAGAGAAAGTTGGCTTACGTCAAGCCGAAATTTGAAGTTTGGGGGTCAAATTTGAAACACGTTATGTTTCCACTTTTATTTTGAAATACTCAGAAAAATTCAAAAAATTCAAAAAATTTCGAAATTTTTTTTGTGTTCTTATTCTGGTTGTTTGTGCTTTCAATAGAACGATGATTTTGTGCATTTTTATGACATACTACTGCAGAAAATGTTGGGACCGAAGATAGCCTTAAATTTCAAATTTTGCAAAACTAGCTCAAACAAACAATAAAAGCTTCGTAGAGCGTTTTTGTTTAATTTCGACCTCAATTTAAAAAAATGAATTTTTCAAGGTTACCTGAAAAAAATCCCGAAAAAAAATGTGCTTCCGATTTTTTTCGAAAGCTAGGCCTCAAAAGAAAACTATACAGCACTTAAGGTTCCCTGCTCCTACATTTTCTGCAGTTATTATGTCATAAAAAGCACCAAATCAATGTTTATGCTTTTAAGCATAAAACAACCCAAATGACAAAAAAAAAATTTCGAAAATTTTGCGTTTTTTCGATTTTTTTCTAAGTATTTTTCTCAAAATTATGTTCAAAAATAACGTTTGTGTCAATTTGACCCTAAAACTTCAAAATATCGGGTTGACGTAAGCCAACTTTCTCTTCAGTGTTTCCTCAGCTTTCTTTGAGCCTACTTTGAAAAAATCGAAGCACATTTTTTTCGGAAATTTTTCACGTGACCTTGAAAAATTCATATTTTTTTTGGGCGAAATTGACAAAAACCCCCTACAAATTTCTGTTTGTTTAGAGCTAGTTTTTGCAAAAATTTGAGTAAATTTTGAAATTTAACCTAGGAGAGATAGATTTTCCGATTAAAAAAGTAAAACCGGTATTTGGCCGGTGTTTTTACGTATTCTAGAAAAATATAGCACTTATCGACAAAAGCGCTCCTACAAAGTTTGTATACTAATTATACAGGTTATGTTAAATTTAGTTTATATAAATAATAACCTAGGAGGAGATAGAATTTCCGTTTTGGCTTAGGTGGTCTTGTGCTCGCTTATGTGTGAAGGAGTGTGGTCATACAAAAAGAGTTTTGGCAATTTTTTCGCAAGTTGAAGCTAGTTCTACAAACTGGCTAATCTGAATATATCCTCGAGCCTGTTCGGCTAATATTTTATCGGAATATGTCAAATTAGGACAATACCCTTAAGTTTCATTAAGAATACTAGAAAAAATCTAAAAATTGATTTTTAGATTGCCGTAAACCAATTTTATCTTCAGTGGTTTTTCCTGGATTTCTTTAGAGCCGCACTTGTTGAAGAGTCGGAGCCCATTTTTAATCGAACTTTTTCATTTTTTTTCGAAAAACTATATTCGAAGTAATGGATGGAAATTTGAAGAAACAAAGCTCTCGAATCTAGGAATGCCAACAAGGCTGTGTAATTGAAAAAAATTGGACTCTATTTTGTAATCAAACCTCTGAGCTAGAATTTTAAGCTTTAAATCGTTAAAAACGGGCAAAAATGTCGATGTATTGGGACCGCTCATCGAAATAAAAAAACGTTTCCGGCAAGTTTGGCTTATTCCTACTTGAAAATGCCGCTTAATTCAAATGCTGCTTAAAATCATAAAATTACCACGCCCTCCTTTTCTCGCTGACTTATTATTTTGTTCTTTCCGTTAATGGCAATTTATTTAGAACTTTTATCTTTAATTTTCGTATTGCTTTATTTAAGTTCAAAATTATATTCGAAATAGGGGTTAAATTATGTATTTTACGTTTGAATTTTACAAAATTGAGAAGAATTTTTAAAATGCGTGAAAATAACGAATCTTCGAAAAAATTAATTCGCAAAAATGAATAAAATAGATGATTTTTCTAAAGTGTATCATATAAAAATAAGATGATTTTTCTAAAGTTAATTATATCAAAAAATCAGACGATTTTCTAAATAAATTATATCAAAAAAATAAGATGATGTTTCTAAGTTAAGTTATATCAAAAAAAACACAATAAACACGAAAATACTACATCCTTTGATTATAATCACTTTAAAGTTGACTATGTCGACGAAAAACGTTAAATACAGTGGGTACTCACTGTTGCCCCATTGGTCTCACACGAAGGGTGTCGCCATTGGTCTCACTAGTCCGATTTTTTTAAATTTGATACAGTGTATTTTCTGAAAACTTAAAACACAGTTTTTCGAAAGTTTTGTTTCTAGATTATAAACAATTTAACAATATATTGCTGAATTTCACAAATATATACGCGGGCTGCCGCGCCGGCGATATTGTTATACGCGTATAGTTGATTCCAGCCACAAAAACCTACGTAAGACTCTGAAAAACCTAAATGGCATTCTGGAAAATAAATTTATTCGTTCCTGCGCGTGCGCGCCATACTTATAGCAAAAGATAGGCCTTTTTTTTTCAAACGTTCCTAGGCAAACAAGATAAGCGTTTTAAACGCAGATTTTTCAGACCAAAATTATCCAGTCGGCGCGACATTGAAAAATACACTGTTTAAAAAACATGTTCGATGACCATAAATGTGTCGGTATTTCAAGGAGTTAAAAACCATGTTTTCAACGTCGTCGCATACAATGGTCGCAAGCCTTGAAAATGGGCTAATAGTTATTCCATGATAAAAATATTAGTTGTCTGAGAGTGATTTTACTGTGAGCATATTTTTTTATCAGTAATTTTCATTGTTCCTTGACATTTGCAACGATTTTCGGATAAATCTTTTTCAAATTCATGTTTATTTAAATTAAATTTAATTCATTTTTTTCAATAAAATAAAATTTAATACATGCCTAGAAGACTTTGTAACGAAAAATTAAACTTGGTTGAAAATCACCCAAATTCTCACTCTGACACATATTTAACGCATTTTAAACTATAGATTTGCCCAAATTGAGCAATCAGAGCACATTTCCAAAGTTACCATATAGTTAGAAAAGTACGCGTATAGGTTAGACATTACGCGCTATAGTTAGGTTTGTTTGGCGACAAACTTTCTAATTATACGCCGAACCCGCTGTATTAATTTATTATAAATTTATCAAATTATGGGCAAATCGAAAAAAATTGCCAAGAAAATATCATTAATATTGGTGTTGCTCATTGGTCTCTTAGGTCTGAAATAATCAAATGCTGCGAAAAAGTGTTGCCCATTGGTCTTCACTTTGCCTTTGGTCTACTGTTGCCCATTGGTCTACCCCACTGTTATATGCATAAAATATATGAATTAAATTATACTATTGATTATATATTGATATATTGTTGAACAATTATAATATTTTCGTTCTCACGTAGGCGTTTTTAGTCAGAAAAAGGGTGTCAAAATGGGCTGTCGCCATGAGCTCACCTTTTGCTGACCCTGTTTTTGAAATATTCTCGAAACTACAACCGTTGCCACATTAAAACGCCAAGGACATATTTTCACCTGGTTGAGATATGTTGATGATTGTATTATCATAGCAAAAAAGGGTTCATTTGAACATATCCTTAACAAAGTTAATAACTGGGATAAGGTTATTATTTTCTCGCACGAACGAATGATTGATAGCGAAATAACATTTTTATCGACCACAATTTTTTTAGCTAACGGAAGTTTCGAGTTCAGACCATCACGTAAAAATGGACAAGACACTATACTCACTAATTTTAAAAAAGCCGTCATTTCAGAAAAATAATTAGTTAGTAATATTTATACTATGCAACACCACTCTCAAAATTCGAGCTCTAACCATGAAATACTTCTTAATGACATGAAGCATAACCTTAAACCAATATTTTTAAAAAATTCTTACCCCCTTAAACTCATAAACACAAATTTCTTGCGAAATGGCCCTAAACAAAAAATCATCTGATGCGAGTTTTACATATATGCGTCTCCTATACGAAGTATTGATTTTCACGTTCAAAAATTAACACGCCAAATAAAACTCATAATACCTAATTTTCACGTCCGATTAGCCTATGAAGGCATTCAACTTTCCAAACTGAGTCATTATGTCGGAATGACCGCCCGCACTATAAAAGCTAGGGCGACGGAACATAGAAATTCGTCTTCAGCCAAGGACATTTACTTTCATATACACAGTTGCCCTGATTATTTAACTCGTCTAGACCAATTGAAAAAATAACCTGAAACCAACTGACGAGAGCAAAAAGAAATTAAAAGATAAATCTTCATGCAACATTTTAGAGTTTTGCAAAAAAGTTTTAGATCTTACTACGACCGTCGAAAGCTGAGTCATTCTTTATACGAATTTACGACCAGACTTGAACGACCAAAAAGATCATCGCTTCTTTTTCATTATTCTGAAGTGGAAATTTTAAAAAAATCTAATTTAACCTCGCCGCAATTTAACGAAAACCTGTCGCAGATGAATTCCAGTATATTATTTTCGCGCACTTTCGCTTCTTGAGGCAATCTGTTCTCTCTGAAAAACCTGTAAATCATTAATTACCACTATTGTGCAAAAATGCGCCAAATTTCTCGGTATAAAAGCCAGCATTATCTTCTGAAGAATTAGTCCAAAATTAATACTGATGATGCAATAAATGCGAAACGTCTATTATATCTATATTTTAAAATTTTAGAATATGATAAAATGGAAAAAAAATATTAAAAATAAAATTTTGGTCGTCACTTGATCAAAATATAACGATTTTTCGTATTTTCAGTATCAAATTAATTCAAAACGAATTCCGCCTCGGTAGTTTTTGAGTCAATTTTTCGAGAAAAAAAACGTAAAAGTTTGAAAAAAGGAATGCCCGCAAAAAATTGGAGCATAGCTCTTTGAATATTCCATGCTACTGCTAAGCTTCCAGAAAGAAAATAAAGCTCTTATCGTTTTCTCTCTCATCGAGTTTGCAGGTCCAAAAGTTTTGGACCAAAACCCTCTAATAATTGATTTTTCGAAATAACTTATCATTTTTCAGCAAAAATGTCGACTTTTGAAAATAAAAATTATATAATAAAACGCGCCATAAAATTTCCCGTTTTTCGGTACAGGTTAATATTTTATTCTAACAAGTCGATTTCGACCGATTTCGCCGATTGGTCGAATGGTGGAAACCCGATTGGTGGACATGCTAGCCATAGCCCTATTTGAATCGACTTTAAAATTCATTTGTTAAATCAGTTATATCAATATTTTGCGCTTGGTTACAAAACGGTCAGTCCGAGCAGGTTTTTATGATCGGTTCGGACATTTTCGGCCCAAAAATCTGAAAAAAAACGGAAAATCGGCATTGGTCGGCACTGCCGGCCTCTGGTCTGTATGTCGTATTTCACAACCAAATTAAGCTTGATGGAAGAACCCGAATCTTCAAAATGGCAAAGAATACCCAGATCGTACCATAAATTTCGGTCAGAAATTAAAAACAATCTCCTTCGTGGACATCAAATGAATTCAAAATTTGACATGTAGCATAAACACTCAGCTATAAACTTAATAAATATGATAAAAAATTATAAGATACATAGAAAATTTTGAAAAACATGTAGAAAGTAAATTAAGACCACAGTCGATACGGTTTTACATGAATTTCAAAGACGAGTTTGTCAAATCAGTCTAATGTGCATCTTATTTTAGTTAATTTGGATGTGGTCGAATTAGCACTATTATTTAATCACAACATTTTCTATTTTCGTGAAGCATATCTAGAAGATCAAAACTTGTTTCTTCAACGCTTACATTTGCTACACCCTCAAGTTGTTACAAATCACGTGATAAAATTAAATTAATTTCTGTCAAAAATTTTCATTTTCAAACTGTAGAGATTTCTGGAGAGTCTTCCGTCTCACATGTTTATCATGTTTCAAGTGAAAAAGTAGGTTAATTGAGTTAGTGTAAACGTTTAAGTTAATTTGAGGGAAAGAGGGTGCTTACATTTTTGTAGCTTGTAAAAATAGCCCGTTTTCAAAAAGAAAGAATTTTTGATCAAAACATGATAAATGCTTTTTATTGTTGTGAATTGAAGGTAAACAAAACCTTAAAATCATTTTGCAATTAAAATAAAACCAACATGATACTGAACCAACCGGTTAAAGACTTAATCAAAACGTAACTTTTGTCAGCTCCGGTTAAATTCAGGCTTCAGTGTATTTCCAAAAAAAAATTTTATTTCTCTCAGATCATTTTTAAGGCTTTCACAAACTTTTCATAAGCCGAGTTTTTTTTTTAATTTTTGCCTTATTTTTTTTAAACAAATTCGCATATATGAAAATACATGTAAATTTTTAAATTATACGGTGAACAAGAAATTCAGAGCTGGTTGTTTTCTTTGAAAGTCATTTTTCTTTGTTTATTTTTTAAGTTCCTCAAGGCAGTCTTATTGAAATTTTGACCTAGATCTCTCACAATCAGTTATATAAAGAGTGTGCGGCGCATCATTTCAAAGTTATGCATAACATTGATACTTTAACATCAATTTATTATAATTTTCTCTGGAATATTATAACAAATTAAATTTGTATAGGATAACTTTTTACGACGAGTTCGATTTCACTATCAAAAATATTTTTCAAATCTAGAAGCTCCGTAATTATACAAAAACAATGAAGTACTTGATGGTGAGTACAGTTTGTTAAACAGTACTTCTAGTTGTCCTAGCGTTTGAAAAATAATCGCAAAATTTTTCTCGAGTAATGTTTACTAAACTGCAATTTTTTATTTGTTTTATTTGGATGTCCAGAGAAATAAATTTTGAAGCACCCTCAGTCCCTTTAAAAAATTAATAGATGCACTAACTTCATAGACTAACTAGCTCCGTGAGAACAAAATATATGGATAGAGAGAATTCTTGGAGATTTTAACCTGCAATTTGGTGAAAAAAATTTGACCAGTAATTTAGAAAAAAATTTGGCCATTCTAGGATCAGATGAAATTTTTTTTACCAACGGAGCGTTGCAATTTGCTGACGTTGTTTTCTGTTGATATACAAAAACTTTTTAGCAAACACCATCCTCTCAACAAAATAAAAACTAAAATTTTCATTTTAGGATTTTGTTGCAGGGAGCGTTCAAGTAATATGGATCCCAACTGAACAAAAACTAAGCCATATTTCCACAAGAATTAGCGCTATGATACCGGAACAAATTAAAGAAAACTGGATCAACATATCACAATCTTGCCAAACATCGATTATTATCCCCACTTTTTTGCAAATGTCAGTTTTTTACAATCAAATACTGACGAGTTTATCAGTAGGCTTAGAATTATTAGGAAGTTCACTAAAACACGCCAAAGATTTTGTTGTGGTTGGAGGGTTAAACCGAATTTCTTCAACTATCAATATTGATACTGATTTGATGGCAGATAAAATTGCTGACTTTATCGTCAAGTGTCATAGAACTTTATTTGCTCATCAATAAATGTTCCTATTAACTGTCACATTAAGAAACTGCCTCAAAAGCTTTCTATTTATTTGAAATCTTAGGAATTTTAGTCATGTTTGTCATATTTCATTTCCACCGGATTATGGTCGTGAAGGGGCCGCCCGATTCAAATTATATCAAATTTGACAAAATAATGCAGCCGATCATGAAGCTTTACCTCATTTTCGCTAAAGCGTTTATATGATATAAATTATATCCCTTTAACACCTTTTGCTGAATCTAGGATGTGCGGGCTGAGAGAGCCAATCCTAACACTCCTAAGACCCTTCCTAGCCACTCATGAGGCCGCTTTTCAGCCCGCACATTCTAGATTAAGCAAAAAGTGTTAAATGTTATGTACGTTAAGTAGTACGAATGAACTATATCAAACTAAAAAATTTCAACCTTCTTCCTCAAGGGATATAAAAAAGCATTTTATTTATTATTTTGATAATTTATAAATTTCATAATCAATAAATATCTAAAAAAATTCGAATAATAAAAGGGTTTTTATAACAATTAAAAATAAGGAAAACTTTCAATTTTTTTTATGTTATAAAAATATTTTATAATAAAAATGAATTTTTTTTTTTAATATTGATAAAATATTTTAATACATACTTTTTAACTTCCAAAATGGCATAAAGTAAAGGCCCCATATTTAATGTGGCCACATTATCAAGATCATGTTTTACAAATGAGCTTCTATTTATTTATTTTAAAACCAACTTTTTCATTTTCAACAGCTTTTCATTTGTAGACAGAAGTGTGAAAACTACACAAAATATAAAGTCAAGAAGTTATTGTAATTCACATAAAAAGTTCGCTGAAATAGCCCGTTTTTATGCTTCATTTTGTAATGAATTTATATCTTAAATGTATATTTACATTTTTATATTGTCAGTTTATTAATTAAGTTTTAAGTTGTTGAGTTTTAAGTTTTGTTTCCAAAGTTAAGACTTGTGATAAGAAAAATTAGACGGAAAATTAAAATTACTTAACATTGAACAATTGTGTCCATAAAAACAACACCGTTCACTAAATTTGCAGATGCATAAAATCATGAATCGAGTTAGCAATAACTTGTTGTAAGTTCCTATATAATTTGTTCAAAATTAAGTTCTTTTGATAAAAATCTATTTATTTAAAATCGAAAATTTTTCACACGAGCTGGTGTTTAAACAAATCGGAACTCAAGTACTTGTCTCGACTAGAAATTGTTGATCATATTTTCTGCTTTAAAACAAACATACAGTATGTTGTATCTAACACAGACGCTCACCGGAAAAATCTGCTGACTAATACAAATATTGCTTATAATGCTTGATATCAGAGGTCACGAGTATTTGCGAAGCTTTAAGATGACTGGAAATTAAATAAGAACCTGTTTTTCTGAATTTGAGCAACCGAGAGTATTATCAAAAGTCTTTCATTCGTGATCGTTTGTTCCCAACAATTATCCGATAACGTTTCAAATTTTGGAAAAAAATTAAGGATCTCAAAGAACAAGTTAAAAAATTCAGAATACAGTTTTCTCTTTTTTGCGCCTTTGTCACTCAAAATTTTATTGGGATATTTCAGATAAGACAAAACTCGTGGAAAATGTATCTTGTGAGCAGTCTTATTGAATTTAAAACAAGTTTTTAAGTAGAACGAAATAGTATTTTTTTTTCGATAATGATAGAACTTTATTTTCAAAGATTTATGGACAGTGAACATAAATAGAGGTTTTAAAAATCTTGTGTTAGTCACCTCGCATGATAAAACGAGGTGTTAAACAGATTTGGTTACGATTTATGAGTAGACTTTTGCCCGCTTGTTTGCAATACAACTCAGTGTGAAAAATTATGCCGGAGCAATTTCACGAGGTTATAGGTCACCCGCTGTATGTACAGCAATTTTATCGATGAGCTAGTATTGATGAGCTTTCGATTTATAATAATCATTTCAATTTTCTCAGTCGCAAAATAAACCGTGATTTGAAAATGATAATTATTCATCAAAAGCTCATCAATACAACTTAGTTTTAATAAAAATGCCTTTATATTTTATCTCCAAAAACAAGAATAATTATTTAATTTTTATGTTTATTTTTAAGCGACACCGCGACAGGACTTTTTAATTTACAATACTTAAGAAAAAATTGTGATTCATCAATAATTTATATTGAAACTAAAAAAGGTGGTTACAAGTTTTAAAAGTGCATTAAGGGGGTAGCAGCGATGTGACAGATTGGTACATTTTTTCGGAGTGATTTATGAAAGAAAAACAAATTTGAAAATATTTTTTTTTATTTTTATCTTCAATAAAAGTGTTCATTCTTGCAAACTTTAATATTTTTAATTTCTCAACATAACTAAGTATCTGTAAAAATATCAAAAACCACTTTTCATTATAACTCCATTCCCAACTTGACCCGATGTGAGATTTTTTTTTGAAGGCGATATTTATAAACTTCAGGCATTTTCGGGTGTTATGCGAAGTGGGAGGATCAATATCCAAATGAAAAGAATTCATTGACCCTTGGAAGCTCAGCACCACTTTAGTGGTGCTGAAAATTTTGAATCCGCTGAAATCGGATAAAAAAGAGCTGGAAATTGTCTGATCAAACCCAATATAGAGTTTGCCACGAGGAATTAAAAAATGGCCAGTTAAAATTTTCTTAGGACTTCTCGTTCAAAATATATTTTATCTTATTTTTTTAGAGAATATCTCTCAATAAACTCTAAAATGCGTGCTGATCAAACAGTTTAAACGATAGATAAAACTGAGGAACTGAGTTTTTAGGAAAGTCTTTTGAGTATCTTTCAAAAAAATTAAAAAAATTTCCACCATCGGAACTCTTTTATTTTTTCGGGAGTGAATTTTATTAAATTTTTGAGAAAAATTTCGAAAAAATAATGCTTCGATTTTCCTCGAAAGTAGGTTCAAATGAAAGCTACGGCAACACTGATCAAAAGTTGGCTTACGTCGAGATAATATTTCTAAGTCTTAGCGGTTAATATAACAAACGTTGTTTTATAACTTTATTTTGATCACTCGCGCTGCTAATAGTCTATTTATGAGAAAACGGGAAGATAGATTGAAAATCAAAAAAAATTGTGAAAGCCAAGGTCTTAATGAGTGCGAATTATTGAAAGAAATGTTTTTGAAAATATTCCTGTTTTCAATGAGAAGTAAGTGATCAAAGCTCAATCTTTGAAGCTTAGTTTCGGCCGATTTGATGAAATTTTAAAATCTAATTGATTACCTCGCTAAAGTGGACTATCCTTACAATAAAGATCATTCACGCTTTTTAAAATGTAGTTAATCCGTAATGAAGGCTCAAAGTCGCCCCATTTAGTGTGCAGAGCCCTCTGCCGAATAAACAATTGGAGCTTCCAAGGTTAATATGAAATTTGTTTTTTCCATGAAAAGAGAAAAAATAGCTTTTTAGAAAAAAATTGACCTCAATTGGGTTTTAAATATCAAAAAATCTTTTGACTTTGAAAAGAAAGTAGGCCTATAACACCCGAAATTTAATTGAGATTTTTTGAAAATAATAAAAATTCTTATAAATTGCGTGCCAAAATGGCACAAACCGGCGTTACAAAGCAGAGTGTTGTAAATTTCATCAGTTGTTCAAGAAACGATTTCGATTGACCCTTCTATCGGTTGAAATACGGAAATTGAATAGATACCAATAAAAACACAACTGATTCGGTTCTGATTTTTTAATAAATTCAAAAAGCATTAACAAAAAATTTTGACTTGATTTGCGAAAAATTTTCAAATATTCTAAAAAAGTCGACAAAAAAATGACAAATGAACATGTTATGATTTGTAAACAGCAGTCAGAAAATATGTAAACATGCATGAAAAAAGTTTGAAGTAGCCATTTTTTTTCGTTTTTATACACAGATTTCAGAAAAAAAAAAAAATTGGGTGACAAATGCGTGAAATTAAGTAATGTTTTGAAATTTTTTTGAAAATTTTACGAATTCAAAAATAAAAGTTTGAACTCAAATCTTTCCTAAAATAGAAAAAAAAAATATTTCAATGATACACATTTATTTTGGTTTAGCTAACGATAATCAGCACAAAAAAATAAACCAACTAATTACTTTCGTAAGTTAAATTGACGTTAGTCTGCCACATCGCTGCTACCCTCTTAATTCATGCTGTTAAATATGATAAGTTTTTTTCATTAAAGGCAGAATAGAAAATACTAATTTTAAAATGCAGAAATGCGATCAAGCAAAAATGTCAGGTTAAGCAAAATGTGACGGAAAACAAAATTGTGATTTAAAAAAACCAGGTTATAGTTGTTTAAAATAATACAAGAATTTAAGACGTTAAATTTACCTTAATAAGAACGAACTTAATAAGAACAAACTTACTACGCACACACACATGATAAATGTTACATTACTCATGTGAAGGTTGAGTTTAAAATCATGCCAAAAATTAAATTTCGTCTGACGCTTACGCAATCTATTATATTCTTTATGATGTACGAGTTCATATCCCTTTATTGCCCTCCTGTCCTTATTTGGTCCCTCAAAACCACGGAGGGTGAGAAAACCACGCGTCATTTGAAAGCGAGTCATCGGATTAGGTTCTTAGATAGCTCAAACTGTGCAAAAATATCAAGTGAATAATACAAAATAAAAATTGGTCCGACTCAGACCATTGTTTCTTTTTTTTCTCAGACCTTTGTTTCTATTCTTTAACAAAAACTGATAATTAAACAATTTCAGTAATCTCAGAAAATAATTAAATCATTGGCCCTACTAAAAATAATGTTTATATTAATAAGATAATTGTGCTCAGTTTGAGCTATCAAAGAACTAAATCGAATGACTCGTTTTGAAATGAAGCGCTTTTTGTCACCCCCGTGTCAGGCCAACGTCAAGCAAACGGTAACGTCAAGCCAAGTCAAGTCAAGCCAGAAAAATTTGCTGGCTTGCCGAGGCCTGCCCCGTGTTTTTGAAGGACCAATATTTTTAAAGCGAATGCAAACAATATGAATCCGGGCATCGTGATGACTTTAGCGATATCGTGCGTTGAGTCAACGCCGTTGAGGGTAATTTAAGATTGATTTTGGAAGAATTCATGGAACAAGCAACAATTTTCTTATTTCATTTTGAGTAATTGATTCTAAAAGTAGTTCAAATTTTGGGAAATCCTTTACTTCTTTCTCTTAATTTCCAATTTAATAATTGTCAAAAATTATGACTTTTTCAAAAAAATCAGGGCACACTTTACTCTTTCCTATCTTCCAACTGCATTCTTGGTCAGATAGCTTGCAGACACATTGAGCGTGCCTTTCAGTTTTTCTCTGATCTTTTTCACAGCCAATAGTACAGACTTTTCGACCTTTCTTATTGAATATACATTTTTGATATGGATTAGGTAAATCTGGGCAAGTTTGGCAAGATGAAATTTTTCCTCGCCATCTTGGTTTATTTCGTCGTAGTTCACAATTTGTGACAATTTTCCCGTTTGATGGGATATATCCGGGCTTGCAAATTGCTACACAAGAAGCGTTATCACATTGAACTCCTATAGTGCCTTCCGGGACGTCTAGTTTTTGACATGTTTCATGAAAAGCAGTTTTGTTAGTCAAATTAACTGGTTTTCCCCATGATTCAGATTTTAAAATTTTTGCTTTGATTTCTAAGTAACTTGGCCGGTATGCAGGTAAAGGCTCGCCACAATTATTACTGGCTGAACATTCCAACAGCTGATCACAAATTTTGGATTTCCTTAATATTAGAGTTATCAACCTTTTTCAAATCTTTATGACTTATACGATAGCTGGCAAAATCTCGTGCTAGCTGTCTTGATAAGGTAGGCCCCACTTGGGACCAGCACACATTTGGCGCTTTAATTATCAAATTATAAATTCAAGGCTTATGAAACATAATATCATCGTGATCAGTACCAACAGTGCTATCCGATCATATTTTCATTTTTGAAATTCGATAAGTTTTGAAATTTTTATAACTGCTAAAATTGTTTGGTTCCAAGTGACTTTTTCAAACGTCTCTCAATAAAATTTTTATTTTTGATTATGCAAAAAATCGAAAGAAGAGATTTCAACTGGCATAGACGTTTTTAATCTCAACTTCTGGATTTTTAAAGGAGCTTCACAGGCCACTGACGCGTTAGGACGCCATCTAAACAAAGCCTGTATGCTTTTTGAAGCAACAGTTAAAAAATTGAAAATAAAAAAAATTATGTTTTTGATATTTTTATTAAATTTTTTTTTGAATTGATATTTGATGATTTAGTACAATAAAAAAACTCACAGTCATCAGTTTGCTGAACACAGTATTATGAACTAATTTTTAAAAAATTGATGGTCGAGGAATATACTTCTTTCAGCCAAAGTGAATGTTGAAAATGGGGTAATCTCTATAGCGCCGCGCTATTAGCGCGTGTTCGAATCCCACTAATGGTATCTTAGTGATTGTTTGGGGTATGAATAGAGTTGCGCACGGTGAAACTTTCGACCTTTTAACCGGGGGTTTTAACTAAAAACAACCCTAGGTATGAATTATACCAAAGGATAATAGGCCAGGATGCTTGATATTAGGAGCGCCAAAATTAATAGGTGCTTTCATTTTCAAAATTCACTTTTGCTGGAAACAGAATATATTTAAACATATGTAAAGTTTGTTATTTTTTGGAAAAGTTGATTATATTAACAAACATTAATTAATTCTNAAATAATTGTTAGTATTTGAAAGATTTAAGTTAAAAAGCTTTGGGTCATTTAATTGAAAGTGTACAGTAACGTATACTGTTAACTATAGTAAACGCCGTATAACCGAGATAGGCAGTTTATTTACTTAATACTTGAGCATTGGATGTCAAGTATCGGGGAGAGCTCGACATGCACATGTATGAAAGTTTTTGAGCCAAGGTGACTCTTAATTACAGGACGAACTTTAGATAATTGATACGTATTCAAAAAGAATTTTTTCTTGTTTGAAAAGCAATAATGTCTGCAATTTTCACTTGATTTTAAAGTTTAATTGTTTAGTTTACCAGATAACGATTATAATTTTATCAGCTGTATTTGCTAAGGTAGCAATTTCAAAGGCACTTTAACCATTACAATAATTAAAGCATGTAAAAATTGCAAACATTTATTACATAATACAACTTTTTTATGCGAATTTTTCAAAGTGAACCATGATGCACTACTTAATTGCCTGATGTCATGAAATTATAAAAAAATAAGAGCTTCAAATATAATTTTCTTTTACATTTATGTCTCGATTTAAATCTAGAATAAAATGGTTTTTTGATCAGTAATTATGAAAGATATAAAATCGAAACCGATTCAAAATAATAATCTTGAATAAATCTTAATAATCTCTCAAAACTTGGTGACTTTGGTGACTTTATGAAATTTCACTTATAATTCGAATATTTGAACTTTGCAGATATATATGAAATATTAAGGACAAGAGACAAGAAATTTCACCGCTACATATAATACGCTAGTATAAGCCATTCTATACCCTTTGCAAACGAATAATCCAAATAATTGTTCACCCTAAAAACCGGAAAAATATTGACTTTGAAAATATCGAAAAAATTATTCTAATACCGTTATAAAAAATGTCTACGAAGTCCATTTATCTTTAAAATCTGAAAAAATTCATTTACAAATGGACAACCGTAATTCGAAAGAGTAAACTCGCCAAGGAAATTAAAAACCACACTATTTGCCTGGAATTATGAAAAATGCTTCCTGATTGTCGAGTGTCTCATCCTCAAGAATATTGAAAAAAATATTGGAGAACAAGAAATGCCTTTGTTTCACTTAAGGGGGTAGCAGCGATGTGGAAGATTGGTACATTTTTTCGGACTTATTTTTGAAAAAAAAATGTGAAAAATTTTTATTTTATTTTTTATCTAAAATGAAAGTGTTCATACTTGCAAACGTTTATATTTCCAAATTTTTAGCATACTTAAGATCTGTAAAAAATTATCAAAAAACCACTTTTCATACAACTCCATTTCCAACTTGACCCGATGTTGGGATTTTTTTTCAAAGGCGATCTTTTAAACTTCAGACATTTTCGGGTGTAATGCACTAATTAGTGGGAGAATCATTATCCAAATGCAAAAAAATCTTAAATATGAGAGTTTTTTTCCCATAAAAAATAGAGAAAAACAGCTTTTTAGGAAACAAAATTGACCTTCAATTGAGTTTAAATATGAAAAAATGTCCTGACTTTGAAAAGTAAAGTAGCCTATTACACCTGCAATTTTATACAGATTTTTTAAAAATAATAAAATTTTTATAAATTGCGTGCCAAATGGCACAAACCGGTGTCACAAGCAAGTGTTGTAAATTTCATCAGAAGTTCAGAAACGATATTCACTTGACCCTTCCATCGGTTGAAATACGGAAATCAAATAGATACCAGACAATAACACAACTGATTCGGCATGATTTTTCAAGGAGAATTTAAAAAAGCATTAATGAAAAATTTTGGACTTGATTTGCTAAAATTTTTCATAATATTTCTAAAAAAAGTCGACAAAAATATGTAAACATGCATGGAAAAAGTTAAAGTGGCTATTTTTTTCGTTTTTTTTCACAGATTTTAGAAAAAAAAAAAAAACCTTTGGGGGAAAAA
>SCLH01001147.1:206334-226659 GCA_004367855.1 Oikopleura vanhoeffeni | reverse complement strand
AAAATGTCCTGACTTTCAAAAGTAAAGTAGCCTATTAAACCTGCAATTTTATACAGATTTTTTAAAAATAATAAAATTTTTATAAATTGCGTGCCAAATGGCACAAACCGGTGTCACAAGCAAGTGTTGTAAATTTCATCAGAAGTTCAGAAACGATATTCACTTGACCCTTCCATCGGTTGAAATACGGAAATCAAATAGATACCAGACAATAACACAACTGATTCGGCATGATTTTTCAAGGAGAATTTAAAAAAGCATTAATGAAAAATTTTGGACTTGATTTGCTAAAATTTTTCATAATATTTCTCAAAAAAGTCGACAAAAAATGTCAAATGAACATGTTATGATTTTTTGAACAGCAGTCAGAAAATATGTAAACATGCATGGAAAAAGTTAAAGTGGCTATTTTTTCGTTTTTTTTCACAGATTTTAGAAAAAAAAAAAACTTTTGGGTGAAAAATGCGTGAAATTTTAATAATATTTTGAATTTTTTTGAAAATTTTACGCATTCAAAAATAAAAGTTCAAACTCAAATCTTTTCTAAAATAGATAAAAAATGATTTTAATGAGCTGATACACATTTATTCAGGTTCAGCTAACGATAACAAGCACAAAAAAAAAACCAACTACTAACTAGTAATTATTTTCGTATGTTAAATTGACGCCAGTCTGCCACATCGCTGCTACCCCCTTAAACATCAATTAAATCATTTCAGCTTGTAAAAAATTAAATATGTTATTTTTTGCTTTCAAAGACCTCGTCGTAGTAGGTCTTTTGCTAAAAATATAACGTAAGCCCGAACTCGTTTCTGATCAAATCGTGAGCTTGATTTTTTTCAAGTTTGATATTTGTGACATTTCGCGGCCTGCAAGAATTCTTAACTCGTAGACTTTAGACATGAATCTGTACCCAGACTCGATTTCCGGCAACTAGTGACCCTTCTTATAAATCGAGCCATATAAGCAAAGTTTCATTATCAACATACATTTTTCAATAGCTTAACATAATATTCAGCCAATTTGCTATACAATTAAAAATACAAAAACAAAATTTAAACGAATTAAAAGGCATTTAATGAGGATAAGAAAACAAAAAGTTGCAAAATTTACTGTCACTCGACTATAAAAGTGCAATAATGAGATGAAATTAAACCTTAATTTATATTTGAAACTACCTCATATAAAACTTCAAATGATTTTCTATCGCTCTGTCTAAAAATAATTATATGTTTTNTCCCCGTGATTTGAGTACTTTTGAAAAAAAACATGTAGTACCAATATACAGTAATTTGAAAAAGTACTCGAACTACGTCAAAAAAATTCCAGGGTCAACTTCAAACGTTTTTAAGACATTTTTCTCACTACACCAAAGTCCGAATAAAATCACGTGACGAAATAATCAAAAAATAAGTTTTGAAGTACATGTTATAAAGTGTATGTTATTAATAAATTCTTATTTTTTGAAAAATAAGATTACGTGACCTTTTTGGAAAATATCATTATGTTCAAAAATCTTAAATTGGGTGTTTATTAGCCCACAAATATTTTTTTTGGCGTAATTTGAGTACTATTTGTGTACTTGAACCAAAACCTTATTTCTTAATTTGAAGGTCACGTGATCTTTTTTGGACTTTGGTGTAATGGAAAAAAATTCTTAAAAACACCTAAAGAACATCTTCATTTATTTCAAAAAGTGATTTAAGCATTTTTTGAAAAAAACAGGACTATTTTGACCGACTTTATTTCTTGAATATACTTTCACGTAATCATTTTTGGGCTTTGGTGTAATGGAAAAAAGTGTTAGATTTTTTTTCTGATAACAATGAAAGGTTTTATTTGGTGATCCAAAAAATTTTTGCAAAAAATAAGTACAGTAAAAATTTTCCAACAAAAAAACGCACAAACGTCAGTTTGTCTTCAAGTTAATCGATAACTTTATAACTGATCTTGTCATTAATGTTAAGCGTCGTAAAATGCGATTAAATTGTGAATGGTCACTACTTGCCGGAAATCGAGTCTACAAGTTACATATGAAACATTCTCAATTGTTTTTATTTGAAATTTGAGGTGTTTTTATGGGAAAGAGTGCCCTGAAATAATGCTGGATTATTTCGAGGTACGTTTTTTCTTACAAAAATTATGATTCAGTGTTTAACAAGAGCGAAGAAACAAAACGAGGACATACTTGAATAAAGTGAAAAGTGGCATTCTCAAAATTTTCAGCTTGTGATTCCAGCAAACTAAGTTTGAAAATTTTAGAACAAGAAATGAGGAAAATTTTCAAAATATTTCCTATTATTTTTGACCAAAAATCACAAAACCATGTCATATGATTTTTCAAATAGCATATAAAAAATATGTGGTCACCTACGCGAAAAGTGAAAGTGACCATTTTGAAGAGTATTTTTGTTTATTCGAAACAAATATCGAAAAAAAATTTAAACGAAAAATAAGGCATTTGTTTATAATGTTCGTAAATTTATTTNGGTGCTTGATATTGGGACCGCTTAATTTGATCGGTGTGTAATCAGTGATTACTTATCACTCAAGCAATCACTAAGAAAATCACTCAGAGAACATTGGTGGGATTCGAACTCGCGCTATAGACTAGTAAACGTTTTTGAGATGGAGTTCCGTTGGTAAAAGGATATACAAAATTTTTACAATATGGGACTTATAAAATCAAAATTTTGCGAAAAAATGCGCAAAATGTTTTGGAAACTTGATTTTAAAGCTTTTTTGACTTCCAAAACTCCAATTTATATGCGATGTTCACAAACTTTGTGATAAAATGGACTTTGGGTTGAGTGAAATTTAGACTAGTGACTAGTGAGTTACTAGTAGTGACTAGTAAGTCACTAGTAGTGACTAGTGAATCACTAGTAGTGATCCCAGTAGTAACTAGTAACTAGATTCTAGTAGTGACAAGTGACTGGCAAGAAGTTCATAGTCCAGTTTATAATGAGAGACAAAACGATAGCAGTTCCTGCGGTTCAAAAACAAAAAATTTGAAAATGAATTCTCAAGAAATGCAAGGATTGTGTGAGATTATGCAGGTAAAATTTTTTTTAAAAATCAATATGATTTAAATTAAAGTTTGACTGCTATTTAAAAATTCAACAGTATGTTTAAATTTTAATGGATCGAAAATTTGGATGGATCGAACATCATTCGTAGATTAATTTTGTTTATTAACATTTGATATAACTGACGAATTAAAATAAGAAAACTAAAAAATGGGAATTGATTGATTAACTCGTAGACTCGATTTATGCCAACGCGTCGCCGTACACCATTTAATCGCATTTTACGACGCTTAATCATCAATGACAAGATCAATTATAAAGTTATCGATAAACTTAAAAACAAAATGACGTTTGTGCGTTTTTTTTTGAGAATTTTTACTGTATTACAGTACTTATTTTTTGCAAAAGTTTTTTGAATCACAAAATTAAAAAGTTCATCGTGATCAGAAAAAAAAGACATTCTTTCATTACATCAGAGCCCGAAAATGATCACGTGACCGTATATTCAAGAAATAAGGTCTGCAAAAATAGTACTGTTTTTTTCAAAAATTGCTTAAATTACATTTTGAAAACAGTGAAAAGGTTCTTGAGAAGTTTTTAAGACTTTTTTTCTATTACACCAAAGTTAAAAAACGATCACGTGAGCTTCAAATTAGGAAATAAGGTTTTTGTGAAAGTAAACAAATAGCGATCAAATTACGCCGAAAAAATTTTTGGACCAATTAACACCTAATTTAAGAGTTTTGAACATAATAATATTTTCCAAACACGTCACGTGGTCTTAGTGTTCGAGAAATAAGGATTTATCTATGACATATTTCAAACCTTATTTTTGAATTATTTCGTCACCTGATTTTATTCTGACTTTGGTGTAATTAGAAAAAAGTCTTAAAAAAGCCTAAAGTTCATTCCAAAGGTATTTGTTTGTAATTTGAGAACTTTTTCAAATTACCGTATATCGTATACCGTATTTTTTTTTTCAAAAAGTACTCAAATTATCTCGAAGACCCCTTGAAAGAATCGATAGCCCGAAAATTATCACGTGACTGTATATTCAAGTGATAAGGTTGGCCAAAATGAAGTTTTTGGCATAAAGGTAAATTGTTTTAATTGTCACGCTAGCTTATTTGAAAAATAATGAGTCTCTGTATAAACATACAATTTGATTATTTATCAAATAACTACAGTACGCATAAAGTAAATGAAATAGCACGCCTAAGTTTTCCACAAATTCATTTATTTTTGTTATCAATTATTTCTTCTTGGTAAAAGTGCCAGCAAAGCCGAATGAAGTAACAAAAATGGCTTGATCACAAAAACAAGCAAAACATATCCAATAACGGTGGGATGAGCAACAGTTTTTTTGACAGTAACAGCAACGAAATAGTGATCTACCACGGTTTTCTTTGTAACCGTGTGATTCATGGTAACAATTTCCACTAGTTGTTTTGCATAAATAATTACCGATTGAGTTTTTTTTAATTTCAAGATTTCTGTTTGTATTATTTGTGAAAATTGGCCTCCNGCAACTTTTTGTTTTCTTAACCTCATTAAATGTCTTTAAATTCGTTTAAAATTTTATTTTGTTTTTTCATTTGTATAGCAAATTGGCTGAATATTATTTTAAGCTATTGAAAAATGAATGTTGATAATGAAACTTTGCTAATATGGCCGATTAAAAAGTGTGGCGACGCGTTGGCTAAAATCGAGTCTGGGTACAGATTCATGTCTAAAGTCTACGAGTTAATATCAACAAAAATGCGCACCGAAATATAACACGCGAAACTTTGAACTTGAAATCTAGAATCGTGTTATTAGAAAACAAGAGTGAGACAAATTTGAGGACAAATTTTTATTATTTGTTATGAGATTTACACGTGTATTACTTTTCATTGTAAAATCGCTGCGTGTGACATTTTTGATTGAGAAAAAAAAATTAAAATTTTCGACAATAACTATGTTTTTATGAATTTTATGCATTATGGTGAATAGCAATTTTTGAAAATTNTTCGATATTGTCCCTCTATTTTAATCCACAGTGTTTTTGGAACTTCATGCAGACCCTAAAATTAAAGACATTTTGAACGACAAGCCATGTAAACAACGGAAGACAATTAAATCAAAAATCGAAAAGTTTGACCTCATGATCAAAAAATGCTCGAAACGGGTTACCCTCATTCAAGGAAAAGAAAGGCGATTAAAGGCCAAAATAGAGACGCACCAAAATTACTTGCCGGATACAACCACGGTAGAACACTAATGGCGTATAGTAAAATCGAATATTTACCATACGAAACTCTGACGATAAATTCCGTAATTTTTGATATTTTTACTATAAATATTTTAATTTATAATAAACACACGCACAGCAGGAGACTGAGGAGGACAACACGTTACTGATACCATGAGAATTAGGGATACTTCAGCATATTTACAGATTTTTATATGAACGTGATACATTAGTAATGTAACATTACCGAAGATGTAATCTAAAAGCTCATTCATGCAGTGCGTGTTCTATTTACGGATACGGAGGACTTCAAATAAAAAAGTATAGGAAAACCGTCATTTAGTTTTTAATTCCGATGACTTCACTGCTTGCGAACTTCTGCCGCAGAGAGTTAAAAATAATGCGATAAAACATCATTCTATTTAATACAATGTAGTTTTTTTAATTTTATTATTTGAAATCATCACGGAATTTCCGCGTCAGAGACTCTCGGTCAGACCAGCTGGTGTCAAAATATTAGATAGGTGAAATACAATTTTAGCGCAAAAAATACGAGAACTGAACTTAATTAATTCAAAACAATTTTTGTATTAAATATAACATCTACTACATTCCTTCCCGAGCTATAATTAATTAAGTCGATTTTCACAAGCCAAGATATGGTTTAAGAACGCCAGATTGTGACTATTTGAATGATACGAGAATATAATTTGGTTGCCGCTCAAATTTATTCCGTATCATTTAAATATTCAGGATTTGTCCGGCGACGGTGTTTAAAACGGCCAGTTAAATCCAGGAGATAATTATTTCAAATACAAATTTCAATCTAAATGTTTATAATACCATTTCGAACCAGATTAATTCACTCTCAAGTGAAAAATAATAATTATTTAATATTTTTAAAGTGGAAATATAACCGAATTTTTTTATACGGTATAAATTTTACCGTATGTATACTAGTAGATATATGTATTATATCTTGTTAATTGCGTTTAAAGTTTGTCAACAATTATAGTGGTTTTTACTCGTCAATTTTAATTCTTAAACATTCGTATGCTAAATATTTACTATGCAAGTGATGCCTTGACAATTTCAACATTTTGCTAATGTTGGATGAAAATATTTTACCAAAAAGAAACATTATCCATTTCCCTGGTTGGCCCACTTTACAAACAAAGAAATTTTCTCGATTATAACTTATTTGAATTCACAACGTTAAATCGCCAATAAAGGCCCTTTGTCTAAACCGGTTCACCGTAAACACCTGTCATTTTAACCTTGTGCTTCTATGCTAAATAAACCTCAAAAATTTGAATTTAAAAAGAATGTGACCAATGTTTTAACCAAAGATTCCACGCACGAACACCCAGTAAAGTCCTTTGGATTGAGTGTTTTCCAATCAAATGACTCTTTCGAAAACCACACAAATCAGTAATGCAAATTAACGTCGTAGACCCCCTTCATCATTAATTCGTTTTTTTTTTAAAACGACCGAAATGCAGCTTGAAAACTCAAACTTGCGG
This sequence comes from Oikopleura vanhoeffeni, assembly GCA_004367855.1. NCBI lineage: Eukaryota > Metazoa > Chordata > Appendicularia > Copelata > Oikopleuridae > Oikopleura > Oikopleura vanhoeffeni. The sequence continues at coordinate 219,877 of SCLH01001147.1, read as the reverse complement.
TCAAATCTTTTGTGGTTAGATTAAAGTACTGTTTATGATTATACAGGGGGAGACTCAATATCGCCGAAAGTTTTTTTCAACAAAATTCGGGGATATTGGGCATTTTCGGCAATATGGGGACATGAATATTTTTTTGTTCGAAAATATAAAACGTGTAAAGTTCGAAATAACGTCATAAATTGAAAAGTTTTTCAATTTAAGAAGGAGTTTCACGATATTTTCAAATGAAGGGAAATCTGTAGAATTACGTACTCCACGAAACGCAATAGAATGAATATTCAAAAAAGTTGATTCGTGGAATTGAATCTTGAAATATGCGGCATATTATATGCCGTCATTCATAACGCACTCAAAGTATTTTTTCATAAAGGATATTAGCTTTTTCGGCGATATGGGCACTGGGCCAGTGGAACTGGTGCCACTGGCATGAATTTAGCTTAAAATTGTGAAATTGCGTAGGTTTGTCGGCGATATTGGCAAATAAGGCGATATATTGGCTGCATCCTGTATTATTTTGATGACTTTCAGAATAGTGCATTCTGGACTATTTTCGAGCTATTTCGAGGGAAATAATCTTTTAAGTTTATCTTACCCTGAAAACCCTATTATCATTTTGATTGAACAGTATTTATAACATAATTTTGAACAATATTTAGAAAATAATTCGTCGCTAAATTTTCCGTGGTCTCTATATCCCTTTAGGAAGAAGATTGTTATCTGGTTTGAGTCTAGTACATTATGTACGTTAAGGGGGTGGTCAGCGCAAATCTGAACAAAATGAGTAATGAGATTATAGAACGTTCGAAACTGCATATTTTCTGCATTTGAAATCAATAAGTGGTATTTTTAGAGTCCTTAGTAAGGACTCCTTACTACCCTCGAAAGTACTATTCTAGAAAATAGTTTTTTTTTGGGAAATTAGATTTTCAGTTTTGAAGCTTAATTTTCATTGCAGAAATATCAAAATTATATTTTCTGAAACTGCATTGAATTCTGCGTCTAATAGGTTATGAAAATTATTTTTGAATAAAAATTTAGAAAAAAAATTATTTTTTCCAACTAAAATTTAATTTTGACACGTGACTTCGACCTATCTGGAAGAGAACTGAGAAGTTTAATCAAAAATCTGTGAGATCAGTGGTATGGACGAGTGTTTGGCCTTTGCGATGATATTGATCAAAAAAATGGATTTTTAAAATTAAGGCTACTACTAGTAGTATAAATTTTTTTCGAAAATTCTGTGACATCAGTGATGTTGATATTATAAATTCTGTCATTAAACAAATAAAATCAAGTCCATACCTTTTAAACTCCGGGCTCAGTTACATTTTTAATTTTTCAAAGATAAGATTTTCAAACGTCATTTCTGGCGGAAGTGACTATCAATGCGATCAACTTTGACCCTGACTCAACGCCTATTGACTCAAATATATCATTTCTGGTGGTTTCATATCTTTATTGCTTCTACATTCAGCGTGAAACCGATTACAAAACTACGTTTTTGGCCAAATTTTGCGTCTGACACTCCCTCAGTAGTACCATGACTAACAAACCAGAAAATAACAATCTTCTTCCTAAAAGGATATTGTCGCAATATCCGGTATACAACGGTGCAAGCTCAAGCTGCTATTTGATTTTTCGGATATTGCAATAAATACAGAAAGACTAGGAAAAATAGAGTTATTGATTATGTCGACCAGGGATCGGCATGAAGAAATAAAAAATCGTATCGGATCGGATCGAGGAGGGGTGAAATAAAAACTATATTGGATCGGATCGTATCGGAGGTGGGTAAAATTGTAACTGTATCGGATCGTATCGAAGGAGGGTACAATTTTAACTGTATTGGATCGGATCGTATCGGTACCGATACGATCTCATCCAATACGATTTTTCGATGAATATATCGGTTAATATCCGATTTAATTTGTCATAGAAAATAAGATTTTAAATTGAATTAGTTGTCACTTTGTTGCGCGGAAGGTCACTTTGAAAAATATAATATAAAGAAATATTTGATGTTACATCTGATATGTAAAAGAATGTGACCAAAATTAGGCTGGCCAAGGCCTTTTCAAAAATAAACAGAAAGTCCTGAAATTTTGACAAAAGTTCGGCCGCTAGCTAGACAAGCAAAATCGAAACATTTTTTCATCTCCGGGTTGTCCAAAAACAGTGTTTTCATCTAAATCAGTCGGAATATCGGCGATTTCATTAATTTTCTGATATGTTAATAATATTAACACGACGCTTCGATTTGACATCTCAGAATTAAGAGCACTTGAAAACTTCAACCTATAATGACCGGTCAAAGGTCAGAGTAAATTTCAGGGTCATCGCCTTGCCTCGAAAAAACCACCAAAATGATCCTTGGGGTCGACTGTCCAATGAAAATATTAGCAACTTTGAGTCAATTATGATCAGAAAAGTTGCTAAAGAGCAAAAGTCAAACTTCAGCTTTATTTCAAAGTTTTGCCTTTCACCGCTGTTATGTTCAAAAGGAACCAAGGGTTTCTAATATTTTCATTAAAAAGTCGACCCCAAGAATAATTTTGATGGTACTTTCGACCCAATGTGATGACCTTGAAATTGATCTCAAGTTTGTTCGGTCAAATAATTTGCGGTCTTATCAAAAAATTGCTAAAATTTGCGGTCAATTTTATTAAAATTGCGGTCAAACTTCATTTTTGAAAATTTTATTTACTTATCTAGTTTTCCGATACGTATCGACTTTTCCGATATGGTTAGATTTTCGATACGTATCTATTTTTCCGATATGGTTCGATTTTCGATACGGATCGACTTTTCCGATATGGTTCGATAGGTATCGACTTTTCCGATATGGTTCGATTGGATCGTATCGGATCGACTGACGCCCAGATTTTAATCATATTGGATCGGATCGACTGACCCCTTAATTTTTATCATATTGGATCGGATAGACTGCCCCTAAATTTTAATCATATTTGATCGGAAAAAAAGATACGATCCAATCCGATCCAATAATTCCAATACGATCCAATCCAGTTTTGCCGATCCCTGATGTCGACAAATATTTTGAATCGAATTAATAAATAATAGGCTGTCCGAACTTATTGGCAAATCCTTGGTGGTTAGATAAACCCACCCAAGGATGTAAAAATTTTAAGAAAATTTTAAGAAAAATTTCGAAACAAAAAGTGGATCGAAAAATTTTCGAATAAGAATTCATAAGATTCAAATATTGAACAAAAATTTATTTGGGCACCGTTTATAAAAATTTAATATCTGATAAAATAATTTGCAAAATTCTCATTTTTGAGTGAAATTAAAACATTTTTGTTGGGAAATCGTAACAATAATATGCGCAAAAAAATAATTGTGTCTTATCTTTGACCAGAATTAATTTGGCACAACAATCTGAGAGCCCGTTTTTTGCAAAATAATTTTTGTGTCACTTTTTTCGATTTGAATAAATTTTCTGTTCTCTCCCATTACATAAAGACGAATAAAAATTTGAAACATGTAACATGTTACATGTTGTTAAATACTATTTTTAATAGCAAATAATTATATATCCCTTTATCACACTTTGGTTAGAAAATGCTGTTGAGAGATATTTCCAAGCGAAATTATACTAGAAAAATCTCTCAGCAGCATTTTCTAACCAAAGTGTGATAAACGGATATATTTGTGCCTTGAAAGTTTTTATCCACATTTTTATTGTAATTTTTATTGTAATCTTTAGAATGTTAACATTTTTGTTGGTTGAAGGAGAAAGAGGAAATCTTGGACAGCTTGGACAATTCAAACAACATTACATAGTTAATCTGAGTTACTAATAGTCTGTTTATAGAATAACTTTCGACGTGTCATCTGATGATATTATCTTATTGCTCTTTAGGCATGTTTTTATCAGTTGATTATATACGGTACTAGATAATGACAGTCATAATCTGGTACCGCATATAAACAACAAAGAAAAAAATATGCTTGAAAAACATATAGAACTGATGCTCTAAAAGTTCGTAAAAACAACCCAGTTTATAAATAAATTATTTTTAATTAATCTCAATAATAAAAATATCAGGGCATTTGACTGGAATTTAACTAAAGAGGTGACCTTTTATAGCCGTTTGGAACATAAATTTGCATAATTTTATATTTTTCTGAGTAAAGTAACTCTGAAGAAATTGATGGCTTATAAGAAAAATTATTATTTCCTCTAGAAATTTTCTCGGTTTTCAGATGACCGGTATCTATTTTGGTCATTTTGGACACTAGGGAGTGAAAATTTCAGAAAGTCATCGGCCAATTTTTTTGCTGTAAATTACCTAAGGACCATTCTAGAACTAATTTTTATAAATGCGCTGTCACCTCCAGATTTGGCTGAGAAAAAAGTTGAAAATTATAAAACGAAATTATTTTTATAATGTTCCTAAGATAATTTTAAGCAAACAAATAAAAAAATATAAAATACTGTAAGAAACTCAGCGCAAGTGTAACAAACTTTTCACCAGCCATTTTTTCTGAATTGTATGAGCTATTCGCACCTGCAATATAATCCAATTTATGTGAAAATTGAGAGAGAGGAGATAGATTTTTAAAAAGTGGTCGAAAAAGCAGTTATTTGGCGCTCCAGAGTATTCTAGAGTAAAAATCGTTAATTTTTCACCAGAAATTTTTTCTAAATTGAAAATCATTACGAAACTCAAATAATAAACACTAGCCACTGTAAAACCACGGAGGAAATAGAATTTTGCGTTTTGAAATAAATAGCTCTTTAGCGCTAAATTATAAGATCAGACAACAATTTTCTTAGTCTAGGTCGACGTCAAATTGTTTAGACATCAACAATTTTTCTTGCGTTTACCATGGTCAGTGTTTGTACAATCTATACTCAAAGTCATAATATGTGAAAAATAACCCTAGGGGTGGTAAATGTAACCAACTTTATAAAAAATTGTTCTCAGATGATCTCCATAATAAACAAACTAGGGGCCTGTGACTAGAATTTAATTAATTCACTATTCTATTACCGTATGAAAGTACCGAAATACAACTGGCGGCGATGTTCTGTGGTTTCGTTTTTAGTACACTTGTAAGACGTTGGATAGTTATGTTACGTAAGTGATACTTCCTACGTCATTTCCGAATACACGATATTCTAACAAACTTCTAAAAGAATTGCGGCCTTTGATATCAGGGGAAAATTAGTAATTGGAACTGTACAGGATGTTTTCAATAATGTCAAAATAATAATTTTTGTTAAAATGAACAAAGCCAAATGAACAGTGCATCAGTAAGACTTGTAATACAAGCAGTAAAAAAAGTTGGTTGTGATCTTAATAAGAAGGTAGCGGTCGTATTTTTTTTACTTTTGTACGACACTTTTTATGAATACAGAACAGTCTCGGAACTTTTCTTTATTTTTTAAAACTGTCAAAAACCGGCTTATTTCCTAGGTGAAATTTACAATGCAGTATTTATTTGGCAAAAGAAAGACTGTGATTGTTGGCAATGAAGTATTGTTATTGAATTCAATTCTCCCTAAAAAACTCGTACTCATGATAAATTTAGCTCAAAGAATTTGAAATCTTAATCAAAATACAAAAACGACCACAAGCCGAGCTAAAGAGCTAGAATTCGTATTTTGATTTAATATCAAAATGAACATTTTTTCAGAAAACTAGTAGCCATGGTGAATTGACTCAAAGAATTTGAAAATGACACTCGAAATTTTCAATAATGATCACAGAAATCAGAATTGAAAGAGTGAATTGCCTGTGGATACACTGAAAATTAAATGGTTGATAATCAACCGGTGGCGCTTAGGAGCTAAAATTCAGAATTAAAGTATTTTTGAAAAAATTAACTATTTTTCTAGCAAACTTATATTCAAGGTTTAATCAGCCCACATAATTCATTAGATTTATTCGGACTTTGAAAAAAATCTCAAAATTTGAAAAAATCCAGAAAATTAAAAAAAATTACAAATTTTTGGCTAAAACAACTTTACAAAATTTGAGCAAAATCACCCTGTGATGAAAACCCATTACTATTTGTAGAAACTATTTTTTTCTAGAAGGTTGGTTTCCACAAATGGTTAGTTGGTGTATGATAATGCGAATAACGAAACGTTGTAAATTTAATAGATTATTAATCTATTTATAGAACGATCAAAAACATGAATAGTACTACCATGGACAGTACTACCGGTTGTTTGAAACTTCCTGGAACATTGGGTTAATAAACGAACCATTTAACTTGATACATTTCCGTATTAAAAATAAGCTAAAAATATGTTGTCCAAAGGTGAGACTCTTAAAGTTAAAGGAGTCTTCCCAAATTGCAAATTATTACGTGTTCTGTAGCTCAAACAGTGGGTTACTAATTTTTTCTTCGGGGAAATCCTATGATACAAGTAATAATGTTATGAAATTTTAGACCAGTTTTTTCTTTGACCCATTTTTGATAGTTGTGTTCTAAACACAGCGTTAAGTTGTTCTATTGTAGTTGTACCGGAAGTTGTACTGTTGTGCCACGACATGCAGGTAGTTGTATATAACTTCCTGGAACATTTAATAAACCAAAATCCAAAGTTAATTTTGAACAATATTTTTAGAGATAAATCGATGATAGAAGCAAAAATCGGCGAACTCGGATTTTTTCCAGCCCCTCTCTTTAACTTAGTTAAAAGTAATTTGTCGAAGTTCGAACAATCGGAAATTTTAATAATTCAAGTATAAAGACAACATTTTCTAAAAATTATGTCGGTCATCGTTTTCACTACAAAATTTTCAAAAAAAATTCAAGTTTTGGTTTTATTCAGTTACAGGGGTACCCGTCGGCACTTTGAGCTCCTTCCGAGAAACACTATGGTATAAAAAACTAGCCAAGATTAAAATTATCTCTGAAATATTCCCTTATCACAATTTTGTGCATATCCCGGCCCTGATTAGCGAATGTAGTGTGTTTTTAAGTAGTAGGGCCGGGATATGCACAAAAGTGTGATTAGGGGATATAACTCCAAAAAAAAGCAAAAAAAAAATAGTAATAAATTCAAGGAGAAGTCTCCGTCGGACCGCATTGTCAAACGCACCAAATCACATCTTTTTCCTAAAGCAATGCCGCGGCATGCCGTAGTTAAATTCGAGATGTACTTTAGGAATCTAAATTTGAGTTTTACCGTATAATCCTGATATTTATTCTAATATAATAATCCATATGATCCTAAAATATTTTCTAATATCGTTCTAACGTACGTCTCGAATTCAACTACGGCATTTATTAAAAGACAAAGATTTAACTTGGTGCGTTTGTGGACATTTCCCATGAACTTTTCGACAATGAACTTTTAGTTGCATTAATTCTTGCAAACTTTAAGAGAATTGTGTCCCCAAAATAAAAATGTCTGAAAATTGATTATAACTAAATAGGCCAAAAAAAGATTGGCCATGGTCCCGCAGCTCTATCATGAGTTATTTTCTCACTAGAGGGCGTCAAAGTTGTAAACGGAGGGAAAATTTCCGCCTCAGTTAATAATATGATCAAGTTAATTTATGGCGTAAAAAATCTGAAACAAAATCGTCTAAAAACTAATATTTTTCTCGTCGCATAAAAAATATGTTTAGCTTATGAAGAAATAATTTTAAAAGTCTAAAACGGCCATGGATCGGCCTCTTCGGGAGGCCTAAGCAGGGCTGATTAAAAATACGAAACGTTGTACACTGGGTGTACCCTTATCCGTACTCAGCTCGGCGACAAATTGTTCGGATAAGGGTACAATGCAGGCTTCCAAAAGGGATGCATTCCCCTCCGATTTTCCATCCCTATCCCCTTTTAATCCTTCAAAAAGGGATACAAAGGGATGGGATGAGGGGGATAGGGATGCATTCGGATAAGGGTACAACGTTCGGATAAGAGTACACGTCTATATCCCTTTAACGAATTTTTGTTAATCTAAGATGTGCTGACTCATGAGGCCACTTTTCAGCCCGCACATCCTAGATTAACAAAAATTTGTTAAAAGGATATAGGCATTTAGGCCTATAAGTGTTTTCATCTCGACCAAAAATCGTACGGATATGGGTGCGTACGGATAAGTGTACACCCAGTGTAAAATATTTATAATTTTCAATTTATCTGATTGATGTTCACGAGAAGCGCTAACACTATAAAATAATGCTGCTTTATTTCATAGATATTTATTAAATGCAAATCCCTGAAATGTATCACTATGTCACCAGGCTTCCAAAAGGGATGGCTTTTATCCCTCTTCATAGCAAAAGATAGGGAAATTTTTGGCGTGGGCGTAAATGTTCCTTATCTTTTGCTATGTAAGGGATAACAAAGAGATAAAATCCATCCTTTTGGAAGCTGCTATGTCACCCTCTGGTGAAAAAAATGTATTCCTCGAATGATTGGCGAGGTAACCGACTAGATTATTTTTTAAAGCCTGTTCAGTATTATAATTCATTTTCAGCCCATTTTTCTAGTATAAACTATAGAAGTGAGTGCACTCTTGAGGGTCAGAGTCTCTTACTCAGGGAATAAAATGAATATTATGAATATTATTAGAAATAATTTATTATCCGCCTGACACAATAAAATTCCAAACTAAAATGCTTATGTTATTCTGAAAGGTTAAACGATCGTCCATCAAAACTTAAGAAATTTCCTGATACGTAGGAATTTTACCTACGTATTATGCATTGGTACAATTCCTGCGTATCAGAACAATTTTAATGCTTTGATTGAATCTGACATTTGTAATCTAAGGTAACGTATGTTATTAAATTTGAAAAGTTTTGTTTTATTTTTTTTTCAAAGAAACGTAATCTGGTTTATTTGATGCACGCAGGTTAAATTAATCAGCTAAATTAAGTTTAAGACGATTTCTAAAATGAAATTTCGAAATAAAAATAGGAGAAAGTTTCTTTTGTAGAAAAGTTTGGTTACATTCATCTAAATCTTTACTAGTCATTTTTTCCTAAATGCAAATTTTAGCCCAGAATTAACGGAGTTGTTCTTTTTATTGGTTCATGAAAAAACTTATAGATAGCCAGCCAAAGATACACCAAATTAACATAAATTTCCGATTTATTATTTACTCAGAGAGCAGTAATAAAAGAACATTTCTTTTTTAGACCAGAAAATCTACTTCACGATATCTTATCCTCATACAATTAAAATTTTATCAACTTGAAATCTAACCTGAAGATTTCACCTGAATAAATTTAGTGTACCACAATTAATCTCTGGTTTACCAAATGAAGCAAAAAGTACCAAATCTTCCCTTGTAAATTCTTGATTGAGCTGTCTCAAACAAAGATGGCAAGCATGAATTTTAGCAGATTACAGTAAATCAAAAATTTGATATGATTTTAAGGTAGTAGTCGTTCCAGAAATTCTGTTTTCAACTTCTGCCTCACGTTTTTGTGGTAATAGTGTAGAGGGCTATCGAAAACTTTCGTGAACATGTACAATGCCCTCGGAGTGATATGAATAAATATGTTTTTAACGGAGTGCCTGATTTTTTGTCAAAAAAGCGCTAATTGGTTCAAATTCAACGTGATCGTTTGAATGAAACAATAACAATGACATTTTCAATTTGAACACGTATAACCAAGTGACGCGATATCATGTGGTAAAATGTCAACATACGCTCATAATTGACATTATGTCATTATAATTTATAATAAGCTAAGCAAATAGGAAGTACCCAATAAATTTTTTAAGCAAGTCAAGAAATTATATAATTTTTAAGTAAGAAATTAATAAACAGTGGCTCTTTTTCCCCAAATTTTGTTCTATATCCTTTATACACTTTGCTTAGAAGCGTAGCCACAAAACGTTAAATCAAACACGTTAAAAAGAGTAGTGCTACGCATTCCTAAGCAAGTGTATGGAGGGATTGAATGATTCTACTCTATTTTCGAAATATAACTTTATATTTCACACTTGTTAAACGATCAGTTGTAACACTTTCTTAACTTTTGCCAAAACTTTTTGTTTCGGAAAATCAATGACAAAAGGACGCTTTTGCATATGACATTTCGCTAATATAAACTGCGTTTTCTTCTGATATTATCCAAATTGTAGTATCTAAAACTATGAGTAGGATATCATAGTTTTAAATGAAAGCCGCTGGTCCATTAAATGCAGAAAGCAATGTTGTAGCAAAAATAACTCACTGGTGTTGGTTAAATAGGAAACCCCGTCTCGAAAGAAAGAATCAAGATCCGATCAACCATCGACCAAGTAAAAAGCACACCGCCTCGAAAGAAGAATAAAGCCGAATCCAGTCCAATCCAAGTCAAAAAAAAAACCCCTCGAAAGAAGAGAATAAAACTACCTAAGCGACCGAATCCAGCGCTTAATCCAGCGACCGATTAGCGACCAATCCGCCGACCTACTCGACCGAAATTGTTCAACTATCTTTTTAATCTTTTTAAAGGAAGATCAAAAACAAATGTTGTACCCACAGATTCTGTAGATAATCGCAGGGCAGAATACCGTTTTTGATTCCTGAAAGTAAAATTCTATACCAGTAACTTTTCGAGTTACGCCGGGCGGAACTCACTCAAGAGAATTATTAATTAGTTATCATTTTCAGCCTGAACGTGATTTATATTGGAAATTTTTGAGGACCTTTTAAATATTCTATTGTATACCAAAATTTTTTGTATCCATTTATCACGACGCAAACTTTTCCAAACTTTAAAGTACTTCAGAAGAAAAAAAAACACAAAACTTTCAATTTTTTTGGTCCAGTTATAAGGACGAAAAATTTGAAATTTTTTTATAAGTAAATTAATAAGATCGAGAAAAATTTTCATTTTTCGGTACATTTAAAAAGACGCAAATTTTTTTTGAGATTTTTCGAAAATTCTATTGCGTCAGAAATTTTAATTGGTCCATTTATAAGGACACAAAATTTGAATTTTATATATAAGTTAATTAATAGGATCGAAACATTCTCATTTTTTTAAGTGTATTTAGAAGGACGCTTATTGAGATGTTTTTGTAAATATTCTATAGAGAACGAAATTTTTTTGGTCCGTTTATAAGGACGCAAGTTATAAGGACGCAACTCAGGATATTTCCACTCAACATTTTTTAACAAAATAAGATTTTTTTTACATTTTGGTTAAGTCAAGTTTAAAAGTCTCCTGTCACTATCGGTCAAAATCGGAAAAAACTAAGGTTAGTATAATACCAATTTGGTACAGCATAAAGTTTTTTCTTAAAATCGGATGAGAGATGTAAAATTATTTATTAGAGCTATGATTAACAAGATTTGGTTGTCAAAGGTTATTTTCTGACTTTCATGTTTAACCTGCTTTGAAAATTTTCGACTTACTAAATGTTGTCATTTTTGTCGACAAAATTCAAGAATGGCAGCTTATATTGAACCTTGCTGTTGTAGTGAATTGCAGGCTTAAAAATGACTGTTATTTACCGTATTTAATTCGACGTATTATCATTAACAACTGTATTTCCCGTTTGTTATTAAATTGCGTTAGAAACAGACCATTTTTTGCCTGAAATTCATTACAACAACAAGGTTCCACATTAGCTCCGACTTATAAATTTTGTCAACAAGAATGACAACTTTTCAGCAAATTACTTACTCGAACTTTGAAACATGAAAGTTAGAAAATAACCTTTTGACAAATAGTTGCTATATATATATTTACTAGTAATCCAACCGAATTGACCCTCTACATGTAAAGTTAAGATAGGGTGGTTTTTTTTGAAAAAATTAATAAATGCAAATCAAATCAAAAATGGCTCACTACTATGACCACAAATAGCTGTTTCAGACACCTTTATAAAATTATTTTAAAAATCCCAGAAAATTTATAAAATGTTTAAAACAGAGGTTTTTCATCTGTTGTGGTTGTTAAATAAAACGGCTTGGTAAAAAATTCAAAATTAATTTTGTCCTAAGAACCACTATAATATTATTATAAAGACAATTTTTTTATTTACAAATAAAGATGCAATCATGTCGAAATGCCTAGCTAATATTTAATTTATGTTATATATTTATTTTGTACCTGACATGCTTTGAAAAGCAGGAAAATGTAAAACTTACCAGAAAAATCTAAAAAGAATCCACTGAAATTGTGAAGATTGCAATTATCAAGGCAACTTTTTTTTAAATGTTGATAATTATATTTTTAATAAAAACACGAAAATTTAGAGAAAATAGACAATTGAACCTACGAATTGTGGTTTAACTTTGTGCTCAACAAGTCATTTTTTTAAACCTTTCTTGAAGACAGAAACGGTATAAGAATAACAATAAAGCTTTGTTAAACAGACAGCCAGCTTCAGGCTCCAAATTCAATTTTTTTAACTTTTATCTTCTGAAAAATTCAAAATTTATAAACGTGTCAGCCGGACCTCCGCGGAGGTTCAACTGGAATAATTTATTGTATGTATTACAAACTATGTAATCTATACAGTATAGACTATACTTAGAAATGTAACTAAAAATACCAAATTCGTCATTTCTTGGTTTAGCTGTTAAAAACAAAGTTGAATTATTACCATGGATATTTTTTTTGTCGTAAATAACATCATGTTTTCCTGGACGGACTCAAACCAATAATTTCTGATTTTCTATAATTTAAGGGGGTTGTGGTACTTGTATAAGTACCAGCTCGCAGAAAATAATTATAGACCGGAATAAAGGGAAGTAAAAGTGAACGTCAAAACTTTAGCTAAAATAACCGGAAATAGTGTTCAGTCAACATTTTTTATGGCACAAAACTGAAGTGCAAAACCTAGGTACCCGCAAATTTGAATATTTTAAATGACGTGTTTCGGCAGAGAAATTTGAAAATTGATACTCCTCGATGGTAATTTCGATATATTTTGTGTAAAACTAAGATGTGGCGCATTATAGCTTGTAATTTGGTGACGAAGAATTTAAAACATCACCTTATTGAAATAAACCGCTCCGTAGTCAGCATCAGACAAATGTTGTTTAATTAAATCGAGACTTGGTTTTCTTTGGTAAAATGCGCTCTACCTTATTACCTTAAGGGAGTGGGTGTCGCTGATTTGCACCTTATCACGAAGGTGTTTTGTATAAACTGGCAGAGCTGATATCCCAAAAAAATTTTGTAAAAAAAATTTTCGCGATCATTTTGAATTTAACAGTAATCTGATTCAATCCCACCTACGCCGACACCTACGCTTTTAAAAAGCTTCCTAAAAAAACACTCAGAACGTATCTTCTCCTTCAATTTTCTCCATTTTTCATTATTTTTTTGTGTCAGGCTCCAAAGAAGCCTCACACATAATTCATTAGCGCCCTTTTCTCGGAATTTTGCTTTTGGCGGACAAAAACGCGAAAAAACAAAAAGTAAGATTTTTTAAATAGTCAGTTTAGAAGATACAGTTTCGACTCATACTTAGGGAGCGCACCGGTAAGTTGTTTTTGAAATTTTGATTCAGCGTCTCTTAGGGGCCATGTCAATTTTTCATTTTTATTTTGACAAAATTTTAGGAACCAAAAAAAATGAAAATTGAAAAAATGCTTCAAAAT
>SCLH01001147.1:174843-191236 GCA_004367855.1 Oikopleura vanhoeffeni | reverse complement strand
AAATTGCTTAAAACACTTTTTGAAAAAAGAGAAGGAGGTCCTTAGAAGTTTTTAAGACTTTTTTACATTACACTCAAGTCCGAAAACGATCACGTGACTTTCAAATTGAGAAATGAGGTTTTAGTCCAAGTACCCAAATAGTACTCAAATTACGCCGAAAAGTTTTTTGAGATAATACACACCTAATTTAAGAGTTTGAACATAATAAGATTTTCCAACGTCACGTGATCTTATTTAGAAATAAGGATTTAGTGTTTGACATAATTTTAACTTCATTTTTGGATTCATTTCGTCACGTGATTTTATTCAGACTTTCCTGTAATGAGAAAAAAAAGTCTTAAAAAACGTTTGAAGTTGACCTGGAATTTTTTGACGTAATTTGAGTACTTTTCAAAATTACTGTATTATTCGGTACAATGGTTTTTTTCAGAAATTTCTCAAATCATGTCGAAGACCCCTTAAAAGAATTGTTAAGAGTTTCTTAGACTTTTTACATTACAGTATCGCCCTAAATGATCACGTGACCGTATATTTCAAGAATAAGGTTGGCCAAAATATTATTGTTTTGACAAAAACTTTGGTTTGAAATAAATTTTATCATGTAGCATAAATTATGAACTTTTTGGCATGGCGGTAAATATTAATTGTTACTGCTACAAATACAGTATAAGAAATAAGTCTTTGTTCAACATTCAATTATTTATCATCGAAATAACTACAATACGCATAAAGTAAATGGCAATAGCACGCCTACGTTACTACAAAATTCATATTTTAGCATTACACAACCTACGCGTTGTTGCGACCAGCCTTTTTAGAACTTAAGGGCGGAAACGATTTCAGTTTGAAGAATTAACTAAATTTTTCATACCCTTTATTCCCACATTAGTGGATGTTGAAAATGCTTGCAGTCTCCATAGCGCGTGTTCAATCCCAAATGATTCTTCGTGTAGAGTGTTGTCTTGTTAATTACGCACCTATCAACTTTGGCGCTCCCAATATCAAGCCCTCTTGCCATAGTGGAATTCAAAACGCGCATAATGAGAATAGCAGCATTCTTCAAACATCCACTTCGGTTGGAAGGATATGATACAATAGAGAAAAATAGAATTGTAAACTTCAGTTAGTATCAATTATTTCTTCTTGGTAAATGCCACGCAAGAGCAGAATGAAGTAACAAAAATGGCTGATCACAAAAAAAACAAGCAAGCATATCCAATAACGTGAGTTGGGCAAATCTTTTTTCACAGTAACAGCAACAAATTTGTGATCTACACGGTGTACTGAGAGCGTCATGTGATTCATGATAACAATCCTTTAGATGTTTGACATAATCTTGTCGGTTAGGTTCAGTGGAGGTTCGTTGAACATTTCTTAAGGAATTTTCATTCGCAACAACAGCTTTCAAAAAACTTGATGTTTAAGTCGATCGACTTGGTCTGAGCATTGTTACCTTTGTGTAGTACAAATAAATTATGTTGTCAATCTGCCTCAAAGCCATATGATTCATCGAAAAAATACTGATCATCAAAACAACGATAACCTCCGACCTACATGGATCAAACTTCATAATTATATTTGTATGTATGCGTGTGTGAATACAAAAATCAAATATATTAGACACAAATCTAGTCGTATCCATCTTTCTTTTTAGTTTGAACTTTTGCGTTTTGTAGAATAATTTGCGGACAGACTTGATCATTTGATCTTTAAATGGATATATTTAGTTATATATCCCTTTATCACACCTTTGTTAATATCCCGGCCCTGATTACCCATATGAAGTGTTGGGGGATTTTTTTTAAGTAGTAGGCGCGAGATATAATAAAAGTGTGATTAAATAATATTATTACATCGCATGCCAATTTTTAAAAAATCAAAAACTGTTAAATAGGATAAAAATTTACTTAGCGTAAAAATATTTGTAATTTTGTTTATTTTTAAAATGTAAAATCCGGCTACTTAATTACATTTTATAATGCCTTAACCAAAATACATATTTTGATTGACTGTAAAAGTTGGATATGGTGGCTTTTCATATCTTGATAAATCTTTGCGATATGGCAGAAGCCCATTATCTCATTAGGTATTGCCATTAATTCTGATCTGGTTAGGCCAAAAGATGACTGCGTTTTTCGTTGGTTTTTTATCCTGATAAAAAATTCAGTTCCAATTGATAACCAGGAGCTAATCGTTGATCATAAATTAGAATCTTTTCTTTGAAAATTTACTTTTTTTTGTGTTAAATTGCATTCATCAAAAAGTTCCTTTCCCATTCATTTTTTGACTCTATTTCTTCTCATAGTACTAAGAAGTGTCTAACAAAATTTTTTTGATGAGGGCCCTAAATAGTTCTCTAGAAATATTTGTTACCGCTTTACCCCCTTAATTTACATTTGTATCGAAAACGGCTCGTCAGAATTCAAGTTCCACATAAGATCATCAAATTAATATAATAAAATAAAAAGTGTCGGCGGAATGCGAGACTATCACCTTTGTGATTTTTGAGGCCGAAATAGTCTGATCAAAATTAAATAAAATGGCACATTTTTATTTTTTTAACACGTACCAACAAACACCTGTATTGTTTTTGTGCAGTTCTTTAATTTTAGCACCGGTTAGGAAATAACTGTTAAGCGATAATTTTTTTGTATAAGAATCCGAATATTGAATAGGGAAAATAGAGAGATTGATTCTTTATAACCATGTAGTATACAGTATGTCAGGTTTTTTTATTTCTAATATGCATAAATTTGAATTCCATCATTTTGATTGGTTTAATCTGCAAAAGACGAAGGTATTTGTCAAAATTGATCGTTCATAATGGAGAAAGCAAGTTATCAAATTGGATAAAAAAGAAAGCAAAAACGTGACATACTGTACAGTGTCATACTTTCTCAAAATGAGAAAGTTTATTCAGATTATAAGTATGATAAGTTTAAGTCGGTTTGTCCTAAAAATTTATGAATGTATTTATATAACATAATTATCACAAGTCAACGTCGTTCCTTTATTAACTCGTAGACTCGATTTCCGNAAAAAACTATCTAATGCATTGTCAAACAAGTCTTGTGCTTAAAGATGCAGGATGAGCCGAAACTGTATCTCCTAAACTGGTGGAGGAGATACCTATTGACTGAGTCTCCCAAACTGAGCATTTCAAAATTTTACTTCTTGTTTTTTCGCGTTTCTGTCCGCCA
Source organism: Oikopleura vanhoeffeni (assembly GCA_004367855.1). Classification (NCBI taxonomy): domain Eukaryota; kingdom Metazoa; phylum Chordata; class Appendicularia; order Copelata; family Oikopleuridae; genus Oikopleura; species Oikopleura vanhoeffeni. Next base: position 188,036 of record SCLH01001147.1, on the reverse strand, counting down.
AAAGCAAAATTCCGAGGAAAGGGCGCTTTTGCATTATGTGCGAGGCTTCTCTGGAGCCTGACACAGAAAAATGGTGAAAATTGAAGGAGAAGATACGTTTTGAGTGATTTTTTAGAAGGATTTTTTATAGCGTAGGTGTCGGCGTAGGTGGAATTGTATAAGATAACTGTTAAATTACAAATCACCTGAGCCAAAACGGAAAATCTATCTCCTGTCAGGTTTTATTATGAAATAAACCTGAATTTTGACATAACCTGTAGAATTAGTATTTAAAACTTCTGAGAAGAGTCTTTGTCGATAAGTGCTATATTTTTTCTAGAATATGCAAAAAACACTGTATTTTGAACAATATTCATCTAAAAATCTATCTCCTCCTAGGTTAAATCTGCAAATTAGCTCAAATTTTTGAAAAAGCTAGTTCGAAACAAATAGAAACTTCTGAGGAGAGTTTTTGTGAAATTTCGACCCCAAACTCAAAATATGAGTTTTCAATGTCACGTGAAAAAAATTTGGAAAAGATATGCTGGTCGGATCTTTTTCGAAAGTATGCTCAAAAGTAAGCCAGGGAAACACTGAAGTCAAATTTTGCTCACGTCAACCCGATATTTTGAAGTTTTACTAATAAAATTGACACAAACGTTATTTTTCTACATTATTTTGAGAAAATTACTTGGAAAAAAATCGAAAAAACGCAAAAAAATTAAAAAAAAATTTTGGTTTTTATTTGAGTTTTTGTGCTTTGAAAACATAAACGATTGATTTGGTGCATTTTTATGACATACTACTGCAGAAAATGTAGGAACCACCATAAATTTGAAATTATCAATATTTTGACGTTTTACTGCCAATTTCATAAGTGTTTTCCAACTGTAATTGACGAGTTAATTTTGCCGGTGTTTAACATCGGGTGTTATAGGGTCAGCATGCAAACTTTATGTAAAGATATCAGCAGAGGTTGATTATAACAAGCAATTATTTCTAACCCCAAAGGTAATTATTAGGCGTTTGATGATATAGACGTAAATAAGCTTGAAAAATGAAACGATAGCATGAAAATGCTTATGTTTCAAAAATTTGTATAGGTATATCCCCCTTTCATACTATTCGTAATATCCCGGCCCTACTTATAAAAAACACACTACACTTACTATACAGGGCCGGGATATTCCGAGAAGTGTGAAAGGGGGGGATATGTATAATACATAATACGTCATACATAATGTATTGTACCGGTGAACATAGTCACAAGTCTTATTTTGATTGTTTCCGGTGACCATGTCTATTCTCAATCAGGAATGGGCACCAAGCTAAAATATCTGCTCGGAAAACCCCGAGCTGGGCCGATCAGATGAGTTTTTTCCCGACACGATCACCTTTTCCTGCTCGAATGCCCTTCCCAGGGAAGGCTTCCCTGCGCTTAATGATATCCGTGTATGTATATTATGATCAATTTTCAAGTGAGGTTTGATCTTTCCCACAAAATGTTTGTAGCTTTTTCAGTAATTGTTTTGCTAAGCACACAGTCACGTGAGAAAAGCGTGGTCCTCTCATAACATTGAATGTTTTATTTATTTTCAAGACAAATTGCTCTTTAGTAGGAGTCTCCTACAGCTGAAATGAGGCCTACCCAATATAGATTTGTAGGTTGGGTCATGAATCATGATATGTGATGATTCTTAAATATGAGTCAGCAATATTTCATTGATGAAATGTAACGGGCCATGAAGGCGCGGAGGTGAACATGACTAAGCATGTTTTCAGGATAAAGTTAAATGATGATACGTCGCGAATATAGCTTTTAAATTTTAAAGTTGAAAATCCGAATTTGACCAATCAAAAAATAACACTACTCTCAAATATAACTTGATACTTACCCACTTTTAATATTAATTTATTCTCTCTTTTTTTAGAGGCTAGGCTTATTAGTTACAATGATCTATACGATTTCAGCTGCTGATAGTTTAACCACACTCATATATTAGTATTTAAGATTCACCAAAAGACATGCATTTTTTTCTCAGTTGTGGTAGCCTTCTCTAGGAGACATGTTGAAACAGTGAATTTGACACTTCAATGATAAGTTTCTAACTTAGTATAACAATTCTCTTTATTTTGGTCTAGTTATCAGAGTTTTTGGAAAATGAAACATGCAAATGAAATTGAACTCAAACATAATTGAAGAAAACAATTGAGCTTGACAGATCAGAGGCTGAAACTTCAGAAAATAGGTTTAATCACAATTTTCGACATTATACATTTATGTAGAGGATTTCAGCCCAAATTTATAGATAGGTTTTAGCAGTGAACTTACTACCAACATCGTACAAATCCGTACAGGGTCTGAAAAGACCATAAACTGAATGTTACAGAAACCGTACTCGGTCGTCTAACACAGTTCACGATGTAGGATTTCCGATACTGCAGTTTTTGCCCATCGATTTTTTTTCAATATTTCGGACAATTTGGTGATCGTGTTGAACTTTTGATCTTCCCAATGCCGGTCGAACAATTTCGCATTCGGCGAAGTGTCCGTGAACCACCTGTGTGTTAACAACGATCCCTTTGTTCTGTTTGGCTCAAGCACTGAAACCTCGGGAGAAGTTTGTAGAAATCCGACTTCACTAGGCTATCTGAATGTCTGTGTGCAGAAAATGTCAACCGATCACACGCCACTTTACATGCCATAGTGTTGGATTCTTCTCGAGTCCACAAAGTCAAAATTTTTTTGTTGCATATGTTCGAATTTGGTACTTCTCCGGTTAAATTAAATGGTATCAACAACACCATTTTCGATTTTGCTTTGGCAAGAATTTGTTACAATCTTAATGACAAGACTTTAAAAACTCGCATTAAAAAGTAATTCATAAAAACTAAATGCAATGTTTTATGTGGAACATTTAAAACGCTTTACGTTGTCCACAGTGAAAGTATTTGAAACAAAAAAGGCATCTCCTCTGTCTGGTTAGTTGTTGTGTTCTGGATTATTAAGTCGAACATTATAAATTTTTTGGAGAATTTTGGTATTTATACTCTATAAATTTTTTACCGCGAAAGTCCTGTTTACAGTGCATGCATTATTTTTGTGTCGGCCGCTATTTCCTGAAATTTTAACGAATTAAATGTATTTCGTCGTCTGTAATTAAGTCCAGCTTATTCTCTGTTTTGCAAAATTTTCCTTCAAAGACCAAAACGGTACAGTCTAGGATAAAAATGTGCTATTCCATCTTTTCTTTTTACTAATTATTATGATTAACAGTCAAGGAATTCACTAACGTTAATTTTCCTCATATTTCCGAAAGTCACTTCAAATTATACTTTCTGTATGTTCAAATTTTTTAATGGAGAGATTTATTAAGACAATTCATGTTAATTTTTTAAATATATTTTTATCAAGCATGTTACATTCATTCAATCATTCAAATAAATTCATTTAATTTTAATATCTTATATATTTTATAATTTTTTTCAAATCTGTGTAATATATTTATAGTTTCAGACGATATATATAACAAGTAATGCCCTCTATTATGTGAGTCCGCGCCCTCACCACACAGGGGGCGCAGTGGTAATTACGTAGAGTCAAGGTGGAGCTCTCCAGTCAGGATCACTACTATTAAGAAAAAAAGGTCGGAATAATACTGCATTAAGGTTCTCGACGGGGCCAGCGCGCGTAAATCTTTTTATAAACAGACTGAATTGGTCACTAATATTGGTATAAACAAGCGACTCGTGTCAAGGAGAATGGATGGGTTGAACAGTGCAATTTGCTTGCACAAAAAGTGTTTTGTTTAGATACATCGACGAAAGGAAAAATCATTCTTGGTTAATCGGGCTGAGATCTGATTGCCGACTGATATAAGATGTCGTTTTCTTGAACGATGCACTCATTTTTAAATTTTACCACAAAAACGGACAATAGTTTTTGTTTCTATTTTGAGTTGTAATTTGTAATCCAAGTTAAGACCGTAAAGACAGTAAAAGCTACCCTGCAATTACAACCTGTGGCACATTCTGAACCACTTTGATGCGACTGTTAGAAACTTAAAATCTGAACGAAATTTTTCAAGAAAAGATGATTTTATAGACGAAAATAACAATTTTGAAATAAAAGTTTCTGACCTTCAAATGCCTCACTCTTGAAATTTTCAAAAAATTTGGGCTTCTTGATCAAAAACGTTCCATTTTTGAACTTCAAACCATTTGTTCCAAAAGATGGGACATAGGGAATCTCCAGAGGAGGCTTCCATAGCGCTGGATTTCAAATTCTGCAAAAAAACCATGGAATTCATCATTTCTGTCCAAATACTTTCAGTTGGCCGAATCAGTGCCCTTTCAAGTGCATATCGCGAATCGCGTCGGCGTTCATGTTTCAGTCAATGTCCTTTTGGTGTGCGTCATGATATAGCGTATTCTTAAAGGTTAAATGTTCTGTCATCACCTTTTTTATTTTTCTTTTATTTGTTAAAACCCTTATGAAATTCAAAAAAGTCTCTCAAATTATGACGTTCATTTCGAAGCGTCTACGGGTCTTCAATATCTGAACGAAAACTTTTATTTTTGTTTATTCGCCGAAAGTGACGAAACGCAAGCATTGCAAAATATCGCCAAGTTTTTGTGCAAAACGACGTTCGCCGATATTGAGCCCTCCCTGTATTTTTTTTTAATTGTTTCACAGATACTTTTCTAACTTACAACCAAGTTAATGAATAAGGGTTAGCAAGTCTTGTTATGGTCCATTCTTAGGATTTTGAACTTTCATTGGTCTAAATTTTTGATTATGGACTTTAAGGATAAAACACGCGATTTCAGGTCTTGACGATTCGAATACTTTACTAAAAAACTTACACGCCCACATGTAAATTTGCAATTATTAAAACCAAAGTACAAAAGAAAAACCAATAAATTGTAAATATTAACGTTTAGAACTCTAAGAAGTCTGCTATAGTTTTCTTCGACTAATTAGATATTATAAATGTTCCAATACTTAAAAAATGATTGGATGACGTGAAAAATAATGTGAAGAATAATATGAATCAACACTGTTGCATAACTGCACGCAGGCTAAAATGAAAATGGTCGTGGTATTTTTATAATATAATATATTTAGTCAAATAACGGAAAAATCCGCCCCCATGAGCGTCTATTTGAAAAGGATTGGCCATTTTTCTTATAAATTTATTTTTTATCAATTAAATAAATAAAGAATATATCTATTTAAAAAACAAGGATACAACTGTAAACGAAATAATACTGGTCAGGCTCGGCAGCAGGCTTGATTTGGTGGCTTGACTTGACTGGCTTGAGCCAAGCCAAGTAAGTCGGCCAAGAGAACCTTTGGCTTGTGAATATGAAGCCAGGTTGCTGGCTGCGTGGCTTGATTGACAACAACTGGGGATTCAACAAAATTTTCTACCAAAAATTTGCTGGCTGCCGGCTGCCTGATGCGTGGTGACTTGAATATCGTCAAAAAATAGTTTGTGTTTGCGGAACTGCTCGTTAAAGACGCAAAAAGTGGGCAAAGAAAGAATTCCAATTTTCCAGACTTTTAAAGATTCCTATGAACATTATTATAGGTGGCTTATCTCAATAAAATTACATATTCTTGCATCTTCTCAGAGCTGAATTAATATTCGAGAACTACCGCCGGGTACCTAATATGGTCTTCTTATAGGGTTTAAAAATTTTATAACTTAAATCAAACATAAGCTTTCAAAATCGGATAGGAACTTGTTCCCGCCTAATTGCCTCAGTTTTGAGACCCAAGAAGTTTTCAGTAAAACTAAAAGATAATCTATTGATAATATGCCACGGAGGTGCTGTCATAGTAAGTAGAAAGAGCGAGTGAATATAAGAGATTTCAATTCCTCGATTAAAAATTAAAACCATTTTTTGGAATTTATATGATGACCGAGAACCATTAAAAGTCTTAAGAAGTGATCTCTAAGGAATCATAACTTATGAGATTTGATAATGAATTCATTATTTAGAATGATTAAAATGTATAATAAAACTTTATTTTTATTGGTGAACTTCACCGATCTTAGTAGGGCACGGGACGTATCGTATTTGTGGTCGATTTGCTATGTGTCGGAGATGACGCGAAACGTGAAATTATTAGTTTTGCCAAAATACAATTGTATTTCAGACGTTTAAGTTCGCTTGAGTATTTACTGGTACAATCAACCGTGAAAACCGAATACGCTACCTACAACAATGAGAATCGGTGGTTAGTTACCGAAGTGAGTTAAATTAACGTCAACGTAAATTGTAAATTTTTAGACTTAATAACTGTCCATAAGCCTGAAACGTTTTCATACCTAAGACTAAAATTCGAAATTTTTAAAAAATAAGGTTAACTGCATAAATGTTATACGTGTTATTCAAGAGCACGCACTTGCTCAACGTCGTTGCAAACAAAGTCACTGTCTTAAAAAATATAAAATAAGCCGTTACATCCTTACTCATGATTTTGATATTCCCTGAGGCACAGAGCCACTTGAGAACTAAGATTGAGGCGGGAAAACGAAGTTGACTCACCGTTCCTATAAAAAACTAAAGGATCGGATTTTTGTAATAAGGTCAACAAGTAACATAGGAATGCAAACCGTTGGCTGTCTTAATCTGGTCTCGACTTATTCGGTTTCTATAAAACGATAAATTTCCACTCTGAAATGGTGAGATTAATGGTAAATCAATATGTCTGCTTCTTAATTCCGTTCTTATTGCCGCCGCTTCTCATGATGAGCAATTTTTTTTCAAAATAAAATAGATAAAAAAGTTTCTACTTCAGTAGAACTTATTATTTTTTTAAAAAGTGGTCAGACGAATTCTCTAATACTGAGTATTTTAGGACTTGTTTTTCAAATTAATTTATGAGATAAAGCGATAAAGAAAATTTCAGAGGAATCCAGAAAAAATAAGTAGGCATAAATATTTTCGAACGCTTTCATCAAAAAACATCTATTTAATTTTCATTTTTCAAAATATTAATCGCATTAAGTCGTGGGCGATTTGAACCCTCAATTCATTCAATTCTTTGTCTTTTTCCGGTTTGTCAAAAAAATGAAAGCCATTTATGGCCTATTGAGTCAGAGTCTTTAAAAACTTAAAATGTCTTTACAAACGATTTAATATCTTTTACCCAACCGAAGGTCGCTCATAGTAAACTGTATTCGGTTTATATTATTGTGTTTTGGGAAAGCCATTTGATAAGTTCTTAGATAGTGGTCAGTGATATTAGGATTGAGCCACGATTCGCGATAAGGCCGAAAAATCCGGTACTAAATGTGGGCAAGTGTAGTGACGTTGGTAACACGCTCAAATCATGATGAGTAGAGCGCGTTCAAGCCCTTGGTTTTCCCTTTCAGTGATTACGGACTAAATGGTAGACAGAATGGCAACCTTCAAGCTAGTACCTGGTCAGTATTCAGATAGAGTGTTTGAATTCCGATTAATGAACTCTAGAACTAATACAAGGGCTGCACCCAAAAGTGCAGCAAATCCGGTAACCAATTCCGGTTTCAGCCGACATTCGAAGTACCGTATACAGCCAAAAGCAAGGGGTCTCAAGAAGCTTGAAAATTGTAGTAATTCGCTTCGATTGATAAGCCTGTGTACCTCTATGGATACTTCAGCATTCCGGACAAGCCTCTGAGAGGTCGACGACTCGAAAGATAGATAAGTTAATCACGAAATTCCGAGTGCGAATCTAAAGGAAGGTGTCAGGTAGAGCAGAAATGTTGGTCAATGGTGCGTCTAGTCGTAAACACCGCTCAAATCATATGAGAGCGCGGGTTCAAGCCCCGTCTTGTCATATTTCCCCTTTTCAGTCATTTATGAGCGCATTAAGGACCGTAACAAGTAGCCTAAAATGATCAACACACATTATAGAAAAATTTCAGCATAGAAAAGTGCTCCGAATTGAAGCCATTCAGTTTTTCGTCAAATAACACTGAGATTTGTTATCAGTTTGGAAGAAAATGTGGAAAACGGTCCGGATTCAGATCCAACTGGTTGTTGATGTGTCTCTGAAATGAGTCGGGCAATTCTTGAGCTATGACAACGCAATAGGATGAATCGGTTGCTGCAGATACAATCCGCTGGGCGCATAGATTGAAACATTGTAAGTCGTAGCTGCAAAAGCATCTTTTCTTGCTGTAACGTTTGAAAACCAAGATCATCTAAAGCAGGTGATAAATTAAACTTTACCAAGTTTTGACGTTCTTCTGTAAGATTATGCAGATACTTTCAGTAGAAGTGAAATATTCTAACAATTTCCAGAATCTCTAAAAAACAAATAATTTCAACACATAGCAATTTGTTTCAACTAACCGGACATATTGATTTTCTAACTTCTTCCACAAAAGATCGTTAGATCAGATTGTTCATATTCTTTCATCAAAATCTAGTTATGCTCTTAATTAACGCGCTTATTAAAGGCAATTCGTGCTTAGAGACAGATACAGATATGGGCTCTTGATGAAAAACTTCTTTCGTGGGTTTAATATTGCCCCAATATACCATCAAGAATTTCATAATCAGGCAAACTTTTGTAAACGCACAGATTTTTATTTATGCTTTTTCAAGAGATTTGAGTTCGAATTTACTTTTCGAATTCGCTAAATTTTGAGAATTTCAAAAAGTTCCGAACAATGAAATACTATTTTTGCGTTCAAATTTTTTTTAAACTATTTGTTTCTGGATCACCGTCTAAGAGAATATCCTTCAACAAAAGACCCAGCTTTCTACTTGTTGAGTTGTGACAAATTAATTTTATAGATGCCTTTGAGACAATCATATGACATTTTTTGGATTTTGTGGTCATAAATATGCTGGAAGTTTTTGTAAATTTTTCCTCTTTCTGTTCAGAAATTGGTCTAAACTTAATTTTTGTCTGAATTCACCGCTAAAAATATTGCGACTTACCTTTTATTATTTCATATAACCTCGTTTTGATTCTGCGCGCTCAGTTCAGTCACTTGCACGAAACAAGGTTTGAGTATAACGGTTAGATTCCTCGTTTATCAAAAATTGTATTTTTTATTTCCTCTAACTGGCCAACTTGTCAAGCCGTCCTGCACATTGCAAAGATTTTTTTACATGTATACAAAAAGAGTTGCTTATTTTTGTTCAATTTTTTTTTTCAATTTTTTACTATTATAGCAGGTGAAGGTTTTCCTTTTTTTCATACTGGTTACACTTTGAATGTTCCGGACGTTGTTGATTGGTTGAATCTGAGAAAACTGCTTTCTGGACAACCAATCAAAGCGGAAATTCAAGTGTAACAGTTGGAAAGAAAGGTAAAACTTACACCTGTAGAAAAATATGCTTATTTTTGTTCAAATATTTGTTTTCAAATCAACGAAAAAGAATTTTCAAAATGGCAACTTGTAACTTTTGCTAGGTGACACTAACTTTTTCATATTGCTATGTTGAAAACTCATATGTAAATGTGTTTGTGATTTTCTGGTCAATAAATAATTGAAATATTTCGGGAATAATTTTCCAATTTCCGTGTATTCAGTGAAATTTCAAACTTATTTTCTTGAATCAAAGCTGGATATTAGAATGCTAACTTTAACTTGATATTCTATGTCTCTCGGTTGTTTTCAACTCTCGCGCTTGTTTTATACTCTGAATTATAATTCACGAACAAACACGGTGGCCGAAACCCCTAAAAGCCTCTTAATTCAGGAATTAAAAAATTTATCACAACGAACTTGCCAAATTGGAACGTTGACCATCCACCCTGAAAAATTCGATAAATTAAACTCATGAAAAAAATTATTTTTTTCGATGTGCGTAAAATTTCGGGTTTTTCGTCTTTTTAAAAATTTTAATTTTTGATTATGACGTAGAATCGTATGAAATTAAATTATATGAATTGTAGCTGTGGTCAAGCAGTTTTTTCAGGTTTTTAATTAATAAAAATAAATTATGTATAATTGAGACCCTTTGATAGAAACGGCGTTTCTTTGAGTATTTCAATGAGGTTATAGCAAGTAAAATGATGCGATTTGAAAAAATCAGATAAACGAAGTAAAGCCTCAACGTGAATAATTTCTGTGTGCGAAACGTTTAATCTAAAAAATTTTTAACTTGCCAAAAAGTTCCCATTATTATTATTTCTTTGCTTCAAGGTACAGGAACGGGCGTGTTGCATAAGAACTGATATCAGACAGAAGTAGATTGAAACTGTGAGTTTATTATGATAGATTATGGCTTTTGAATTTTGAGGGAATTTAACGTCATTAATGTGATTCTCAGTAAGCAGTTTTTTGATTTACAAAAATTTTTAAAGTAGTTTCATCAGATTACCAGTACGTGCCGCAAAATAAAAGGCTTGTGATGGGCATCTTCCTAACGGTTATAACCGGTTTTCACTTTACTTTGGAATTTTCAAAAATGGACCAGTTTTTCGGATTTTTAACTTCCTGACATATATAAAAATTTTTGTTTGTTATGTCTACAACCCAACATCCGGTTTGCGATTATCAGAAGTAGTTGAAGAATTTTGCATCAACCTCAAATTTCCCTTATAAAAATTCTTGGGAACTGCGGTTTTGTTTTCTAAATGTGCGAATTGTTTTTAGAATTCCCAGTTTTCTATTTTTATCTATGTATGATTTTATCGGGGCAAACAGTGGCTGACCATTGTTTCGACCTTAGAGATGTCGAGCAATTTCTCCCAAAAAACCAAATTATTTTTAAATCTCTTTTTAAATTTGTCTTTCGCGGCGCTTTTTATGCATATTTTAGTAACGAAAGATTAAGGTTTTCTAGATTTTAAACTTATCGAAAAATGAGCGGTGGTCACAGAAGTAGCCATGCCGAGAGTATATCTACACAGTGACCGAGGAGACTACACTGCATGTATGGAATGGATTTCGAGAGGAAGTTGTGAGTAAGGCGCATAAGATGGTTGATGTTGGAAGACACGCCCTGGTAAGTCGATATAATTATAGGGAAAAAATGAAAACAATCGCTAGCATGGGGGCACTTCTTAGTGATCATTTTTGAGACTTTATTTAGAACATTTTGTTCTAGAGCAACCCTGTTCAATTGGTCAGCAGAAGAGCTTGCATATGCCATTCACGGCGGCTGGAAAATATGGCTTCTGGCATACGAAATATCGAAACCTCCAAAGATTTCCAGGATAAAACTTTTCGATGCAATTGTATTATCCTCAGGGCTAATATGCTGGCTCTGTTAAGTAATCCCGGATTGTCAAGACTCACGTGGACCAGGACCGGGATTACCGGTTATCTACTGGATCCATTCGGTTTTTCGTATAGAAATTTGCGACGATGGTACATTAATCATTTGAAATTCTTGACTTGAGCCACATGCATGAAAGAAATGTGTCCTCGTACCATGGTTGAACATCTTTCACCAAGATCTATAGGTGTTTAATTTTAAGGTAAGAACTTCTCCAATAGGGATTTCAGTGTGAAAAGTCGAATAAAATCAATCATCGGCAGGACATTAATGACATCAAGACTTCATGACAAATGATCAGGATTTCTTGTAGCTCGTCTATCTGAGAACAAAAAGAAGAGCCGATCCACTCTTAAGCCTCGTTTTTTATGATATATATTTTGCGCAATATGTTCTAACAGAAAAATCTCACATTTGTAAAGTACCTTGAGATTATATTGGCAAAAAAACATACAACCCCTTAGAAATAACAAACTTTGACAAGGCGCTTATTCATTTCACAATGAAAAGGGTTTTTAAACAGTAATTTTGTTTCTTACTATTTATTTCCTAGGATCATGACTTTGATCGCGGTACTTCACAAGGGGTGATCGAGAAATTTTCATACAATGAGGCCACCCTATAGAGATTGTGAGTCTATTGCTCAATGGATATTGTTATGAACAAAATTTTTACTGGCCTCTTAACTTCATCCCTTTGAAAAGATAATAAATTTACTTAAGGGAATTGTAATCAAATTGATTATTTATCAAAAAAAGTTTATAATTTTGTTTTTTCTTTAAAAATTAGCATTGACGAATCTGGTTAAAACATATTGATTTGTCATTGGATAAGTGAGGGTCGTGGTGCAATGCAAAGATTTTTGCGATAATTTTTTTGACCGAGAAAAATCCGAGTCCAGACAGCTGTGTTAACCAAGTACCAACGTGTCGTTTTCATGTATGAGTCTTGACCTAATTAGTCGATTTGAGGTGTGGTCAATAACCTCTATCTTGGTTCTGGCCTTAAGAAACTTCGCGTCCTATAAGTTTCCAGGAGCTTTAGAGAGCTAGCTCCGTATTTGCGCTATATAGGTACTGTGTCAACCGAGGGGTTTCAGTCCAAACTGTATCTTCCCTTCCAACCGAGTTTAGTGAGAGGAGACTTCCGGGATACTGTGCTTAACCTTGCTGAAGCCACCATATTAACCACTACGCTCCTGAATCTGCGAGAAAAGAATCTTCTGAAAAGCCTCAGATTTAACAAAGTTTCTGCTCTTAAAAACCCTATTTTGTATTTCCATGAACCTATATAGGGCCCCCCTCGGGGATGATCCATCCAAGTACATCCTAAGAACCACTTGATTTCCTTAAGGTTTGTAGTGTTCACGTTCTCGAGACCCTGTTAAATTCTTGAAAATTCACTGCGGCCAATAATTTTTATTTGACCCACATCTAAGCTCTCCTGTTTTTTAATAAAATCGANAGATGTTTGTAGAAATCCACTTCACAGGCTACTGAATGTCTGTGTGCAGAAATGTCAACGATCACACGCCAATTTTTTACATCCAATAATTTTGGATTTTCTCGATCCACAAAGTACAAATTTTTTTGTTTGCCATTATTTCGAATTTCTACTTTCGTTGAAATTAAATCGGTATCCAACAACTCCATTTTCGATTTTGCTTTGCAAGATTTGTCTATACATTTAAATGAGCAAGAAGTTTGAAAATAATAGTTTTAGTCAGCTGTACCTCTCTAGTTTTGTCAGAAAATTTATTTCCTTCAAAGACCCAAAATGTGCAGTCAAATTAAAATGTGCTAATTCTCAATCTGTTTCTTTTTATCTAATCATTATGATTAACATTCAAGGAATTTCACTAACTTTAAATTTTATATCAAACATTTATTATCAAGCATTACAATTCATTCAATTCATTTACAAAATAAATTTATTTAACTTATTTATTCTTATATATTTTATAATAATATTTTTTT
>SCLH01001147.1:158424-173172 GCA_004367855.1 Oikopleura vanhoeffeni | reverse complement strand
AATTAAATAAAATAAAGAAAATATATCTATATTTAAAACAAGGAAAATAAACAAACCTGAACGATAAACTGGGTCAGGCCTCGGCAAGCCAGGCTTGACTTTGGTGGCTTGACTTGACTTGGCTTGAGCCAAGCCAAGTCAAGTCAAGCCAAGAGACCCTTGGCTTGACTTGGCTTTAATATCAAGCCAGGTTTGCTGGCTTGCGGTGGCTTGACTTGACCAACAACTGGGGGATTTTCAACAAAAATTTTCAACAAAAATTTGCTGGCTTGCCGAGGCCTGAACTGGGTGGTGACTTGAAATAATCGTCAAAAATAGTTTGGTTTGCGGAAAACTTCTCCGTTAAAGACGCAAAAAGTGGGGCAAAGAAAGAATTCCAATTTTCCAGACTTTTAAAATTCATAGAAAATTATTATATGTGCTTATCTCAATAAAATACAATTCTTCATCTTCTCAGAGCTGAATTAATATTCGAGAACTACCCGGTACCAAATTATTGGTCTTCTTATAGGGTTTAAAAATTTTAAACTTTAAATAAAAACATAAGCTTTCAAAATCGGATTAGGAACTGTTCCCGCCCTAATTGCCTTCATGTTTTAGAGACTCAGAAGTTTTCAGTAAACTTAAAAGATAATCTTATCTGATAAATGCGCACGGAGGTGCTTCATAGTAAATAGAAACGGCGGATTAAATATCAAGAGATTTCAAATTCTCGATTAAAAACTAAAACCATTTTTTTGGAATTTTTATATGATTACCAGAACCACATTCAAAAGTTCTTAAGAAGAGATTCTAAAGGAATCATAAATTATGAATCTTGATAATGATTCATTATTTAGAATTGAATTAAAATGTATAATAAAACCTTTATTTTTATTTGAACTTCACCGATCTTTAGTAGGCAAACGTGACGTACCGTTTTTGTGGTCGATTTGCTATTGTCGCAGATTGACCAAACGTGATAACTTATTATTTTGCCAAAATATCACAATTTTATTCAGACGTTTAGTTCGCCTTGAGTATTTTACTGGTACTACATCACAACCGTGAAAACCGAAGTACGCTAGCCACAAAGCAATGAGAATCGGTGGTTAGTTACCAAGTGATTTTAAATTAATCGGTCAGACGTAATTTGTCAAATTTTTAACTTAATAACTTCCACTTAAGCCCTGAAACGTTTTCATACCTCAAGACTAAATTTCTGATAATTTTTAAAAATAAGTTAATCTTGCATAAATTTTATACTAGTATTCAAAGCACCACTTGCTCAAACGTCGTTGCAAACAAAGTCACTGTTCTTAAAAAATATAAAAATAATCCGTTAACTCCTTTACTCATTTGATTATTGATATTCCCCTGAGGCACCAGAGCCACACTTTGAGAACTTAATTGAGGCTGTGGAATAACGAAGTTGACTCACACTGTTCCCTAGAAAAAACTAAACGATTTTTGTAATAAGATGCAAATCAAATAAAATAGAATGAAACCTTGGCTGTCTTAATCTGGTCTCCGACCTTATCGGGTTCGTCTATAAAACGATAATTTCCACCTCTGAAATGGTGGAATTAATGGTAAACAATACAATGTCTGCTTCTTATATTCCGCTTCTTATATTCCCGCTCCGCTTCTCATGATTGAGCAATTTCTGTTTTCAAAACAAAAATAGATAAAACAGTTTCTACTCTTCAGAGAAACTTATTATTTTTTTAAAAGATTGTAAGACGAATTCCTAAAAACTGAGTATTTTAGACCTTGTTTTTTACAAATTAATTATGAGATAAATCTGATAAAGAAAAATTTCAGAGGAATCCAGAAAAAAAGTAGGATAAATATTTTTCGAACGGCTCATCAAAAAACATTTTATTTTCATTTTTCAAAAATTAATCGCAAAGTCTATGGGCGATTTGAACCCTCAACTTCTATTTCAATTATTTTTGTCTTTTCCGGTCTTTTCAAAAAAATGAAAGCCACTTTTATGGCTCTATGAGTCAGAGGCTTAAAAACCTTAAAAATGTCTTTACAAACGTATTTAAATATCTTTTTCCCAACCGAAGTGTCTCTCAGTAGTAAATGATTCGTTTATATCATTGTTTTTGGGAACAGCTCATTCGATTAAGTTCTTAGATAGTGTCAGGGCAATGTGGTGTAGTTGGTAAACACGCTCAAATCATGATGAGAGAGCCGCGGGTTCAAGCCCCGTCTTGTCTATTCCCCCTTTCAGTGATTACGGACCTAACAATGGTAGACAGAAGTGGCACCCTTCAAGCTAGTAACCTGGTCCAGTATTCTAGATTCTAGAGTGTTTAATCCGATAAGGAACTCTAGAACTAATAAAGGGCTGGCCACCCAAAAGTGAGCAAACCGGTAACCAATCCGTTTCACCGAGCATTCGAATACCGTATACAACCCAAAACAAGGGGCTCAAGAAGCTTGAAATGTAGTAATTCGATTCGATTATAAGGCCTGTGTACCCTATAATCACTCACATTCCGGACAAGCCTCTGAGAGGTCACGAACTCGAAAATAATAAAGTTTGTAATCACCGAAATTCCGAGTCGAATCTAAAGAAGGTGTCAGGTACGATTAGGTCGAGCGACTAATTCGCGCCATAAGCAAGAAATCCGACTAGAAATGTTGGGCAATGTGGTGTAGTCCGTAAACACGCTCAAATCATGATGAGAGCCGCGGGTTCAAGCCCCGTCTTGTCTATTTCCCCTTTTCAGTCATTTAATGACTCATTAAGGACCTAACAATAGCCTAAAATGATCACACACATTAAGAAAAATTTAGCCATAAAAAATTGCTCCGAATTGAAGCATTTCAGTTTTTCTTCAAATAACATTTGAGATTTGTTATCAGTTTTTGGAAGAACAATTTGGAAAACGGTCCGATTCAGACCAACTGTTTTGATGTTTCTCTGAAATGAGCGGGCATTTTGAGCTAACAACGCAATCAGATGAATTCGTTGCTGCAGATAAATCCGCTGGGCGCACTAGATTTTGAATACATTTATGCTGTACTAGTCAACATTTTTCTTGCTGTAAACACGTTTGAAAACCAAGATTCCATTCTTAAAGTCAGGTGATAAATTATACCTTTACACAAAGTTTTTGACGTTCTTCTGTAAGATTATGAGATACTTTCAGGTTAGAAGTGAATATTCTAACAATTCCAGAATCTCTTAAAACCACAATATTTCCAACACATAGCAATTTGTTTTCAAATAACCGGACATATTTTTCCTAAAATTTAATTCCACAAAAGATCGTTACGATCAGATTGTATCAATAATTCTTTCAGACTCAAAATAATCTAGTTATGCTCTTAATTAACGGCGCTTATTAAAGGCATCGGTGCTTAGAGACAGATACAGATATGGGCTCTTGATGAAAAACTTTTTTCTGGGTTTATATATTCCTCTCAATATACCATCAAAGTAATGTTTCATAATTCAGGCAACTTTTGTAACTACAGATTTTTAGTATTATTGCTTTTTCAGAAAATTTTGAGTTCGAATTTAACTTTTCGAATTCGTCAAATTTTGAGAAATTTTCAAAAAAGTTCCGAACAATATGAAAAATACCTTATTTTGCGTTCAAATTTTTTTTAAACTATTTGTTTCGGATCACCAAGAAAAACTTCACAAAACGACCACTTTCACTTTTTGAGTTGGTGACAACATATTTTTATATGCTCTTTGAAAAATCATATGACATTTTTTTGGATTTTTGGTCATAAATATTTGGAAGTTTTTTAAAATTTTCCTCATTTCTTGTTCAAAAATTTCCAAACTAATTTTTCTGAATTCACCAGCTAAAAATATTGCGAATTTACCTTTTATTTATTTCATATATGCCCTCGTTTTGATTCTTCGCTCTAGTTCATACTTTTGCAACGAAACTAAGGTTTGAGATAAATCGGTTAAATTCCTCGTTAATCAAAAATTGTATTTTTTTTATTTCTCTAAAACTGGCCAAATTGTCAAGCCGTCCTGCACATTGAATAAGATTTTTTACATTATACAAAAAAATGCCTTATTTTTGTTCAATATTTGTTTCAAATCAACGAAAAACACTTTTCAAAATGGCCACTTTAACTTTTAGCGTAGGTGAATACATACTTTTCATATGCTATTTGAAAAACCATATGAAATGGTTTTGTGATTTTTGGTCAAAAATAATTGGAAATATTCGGAAAATTTTCCACATTTCCTGTTCAAAAATTTTCAAACTTATTTTCTTGGAATCATAAGCTGAAAATATTTAGAATGCTAACTTTAACTTGAATTAAATATGTCCTCGTTTTGTTTTGACTCTCGCTCTTGTTTATACTCTGAATTATAATTTTTGCAACGAAACTACGGTTTGGCAGAAATCCATAAAAGCCCTCTTCAGTTCAGAATTAAAAAAATTTTATCACAACGAAACTTGCCAAATTGGAAAGTTGACCCATCCACCACTAAAAATTCGATAAATTAAACTCATGAAAAAAATATTTTTTTCGATGTGCTAAAATTTCGGTTTTTTCGTCTTTTTTTTAAATTTCAATTTTTGATTATGACGTAGAAATCGTATGAAATTAAATTATATGAATTGTAGCTGGTGGTCAAGACAGTTTTTTCAGGTTTTTAATTAATAAAAAATAAATTTTAATGTTATTTAGACACCTTTGATAGCAAACGCGCGTTTTTTGAGTATTTTTTCAAATGACGATTTATAAAGTAAAAATGATCGATTTGAAGAAAATCAGATAAGACGAAGTAAGCTCAAAAGTGATAATTTTCGTTCGAAAACGTTTAATCTAAAAATTTTTAAGTGGCAAAAAGTTTCCCATCAAGAGAAAAAAATTTGAAAAAGTGCAAATCTGTCAAAATGCACCGACCTCCTTAAAGCCAAACACCAGTTGAATTATCAATTCATTGAATTTAAAAAAATACTTTTAGATTTGTTTTAAAAAACCTACACAAATCGGGAATTCTGCCGAAAATATTGCAATTCATTTTTTCAAATTCCTTAAAGTTCATAAGACCTTCTTTACAATTTCATGCTCCACTTTTTCTGTCAAGTTTATTTAAAGTGGTCAGCTTTTTTCTGACGTGAAGAATTTTTGGTAAGAAATTCTTATTTAGATTTTTTATAAGTTCAATTTCAACGCTGAACTTGAAATAAAAATCGACGAATCGTTTAGAAACGTTGAAAATTATATAAGTGGCACGCTGTTGGCAAAAGTACTTATATATTATTACATCTTCGTGCATATCAACCAGAAAATTGATAAGATATCTCCACTCGAAAAAATAGAAATTAGCCAAGAAAGCTGTGTTTTTTGAGGCAGTTTTTATAGAATTACAGATGACCACAGTAGATCGTCTCACAATTTGAATAATTTGTTGGCATCAGGCAGCCTGATTCAGGCTTTTAAAAATACAGGTATGTTTTTATTTATTTTCTTTTATACAGCAGTGCCCCTAAAAAACCCTTGAGTTATTTTTGACAAAAGTTTCAAATTGATATAAAACTAACGAATTAGAATGAAACAGATGAAAAAATTCTACCGCTATGAATAATAACGAACCATCAAACTTGGCTTGCGAAAAAAATGTGTCAAAATAATTTTTTATCTTCTTCTACTTTTTGTTTTAAAATCAACCGAAATTTTCACATAACCTTTAATTAGTAGGCAAAACTTCTGTTGGTCATTTTTGTTTATAAGTGCTATATTTTTCTAGAATATGCGAAAAACCACCGTTTTCGGACATAAATTATGTCACATAATTCATCGGAAAATCTATCTCCTCTAAGGCTAAATTTACTTACTAAGCTCAAATGTTTGCGAAAGCTAGTCAAAAAAAATTGAAACTTTTGATGGTCGTTTTTGTGAAATTTCGACTAAAAACTCTAAATATGAATTTTTCAAGGTCACGTGATAACAATTCCGAAAAAAAAATTGCTTCGATTAAAATTAACGTGATTTTCAACTAAATTTTGAAAAAATTTGTAAAAAAATAATTCAAATAAATTATCTCCTAAAGTTATCTTCTGTAGTTTGTTGTTAAAAAAAGATTGTTTAAAACGTAAACGGTTGATCTTGTGCATTCTTATGACATAATTAGTGCAGAAAATGTAAGAACCCCACCCCTTATACCCACGTGAGCAAATATCCACAAAAATGTAATCCTCCAAGGGGATAAAATAAGATTTTTGAAATGATGTTCAAAAGTGACCAAATAAATATCTGTTAAATTTTCGTGTCTCCAATTTGTTTTGTTTTAATGTATGCTGTTTCTAAACATTATTTCATACATCACGAAACGTGGCTAAGGTTCTTGCAAATACTTTAAAAAAGGATAGTGATTAATTGCTATGTTCAATTTTTGATCAGTGGCATTATCAACTCACAGTTCTTTTAATTAACACTTAGAAAAATGATAGAAATTGTCACATTTCTTCAAAAAATGTCAAATTTGAATATTTTTGATCGACGTATTATTATTATTGTTGGTTTATTTGCAGCCACGATAAGGCCGTCTACAAATCGTTACATTTATATCAAAATAAAGACGCAACTTTCTGCAAATTAGGCAATAAATAATTATTTTTGAACTTTCAAAAGATATTAGTTTTTTTCTCAGTTTTTTATTATTTTTGTATTCTTTCTTCATATCCTTTTATGACCTTTTGCATGATCTAAGAGATGTGGGTTGAGGGAGCCAATCCTAACACTTCTAAGGCCCCTTCTAGCCACTCATGAGGCCGCTTTCTCTTCTTTTCAGCCCACATCTCTTAGATCATGCAAAAGATCATAAAGGGATATGCAACATTTTTTCATTCTTACATCAATAAGTCCAAATGGATATATCCTCAGCTACTATTTGCCATGCGTTTTTTATCAGATCTTTTGCTTCAGCTGTAGTAAATAACCATTTAAAAATATAGCTCAGATCCTACAGAAAAATCCTACTTCCCACCTTTAGTTTTTGTCAGCATGAAAAAACAAAAAAATCAATAAACAAAACAAAAAAAACAAATTGTCATCATTTTTAGAGTAGAAATTATATCTTTCATTCTATTCGTTGACACCACCAAAAACAGCCGGTCAATCATAGGGTTTGTACTACTCCCATACACGACCTTCCTGACATAACACGTACTCCACCAATGGCCTGAAACCACCAATATACAGGAAACAAAAAAAAATGATTCTCATCCCTAATTTTATTTTTTAAAAAACTATTCATTTTACATTTCTATTTTTGTCCTACTGTGGGAGACAATTCATGCCCAAAAGGCATCCTATATTTTTCATGGTTTCTTCATTGTTTTTGTTGCTTTTGTTGTTACGACATTTTTCTATTTATTCCAGACACAATTTCTACCAACATTTCTCGCCGAGATTTTACTCTTTTCCACCTTGTGGGAGTAAAAAAAATCCATATTCCACCATATTGAGTCATTGACAAACCTACTTAATTTTTCTGTCCAATTGGAATTTTATAAATTCAAATTCCAAGTTTTATCATCTTGATTTATCGAATTTTAAGGGGGTAGGTGTCGGTTTTTTTTTAGCCCTTTATAGAATTAATTTATGATACATTAATATCGGTTATGACTAAAGTTGACCCAAGGAATCTCATGGTGGCAATTATTTTACCAAAACAATCTAGAACAAAATCTAGAATTTTCAAAATTCGAATATATTTTTGCTTTAACCCGCATAAAACCGATATTCCACCATGATATGAACATTATTTATTGGTGAATATGACCCATCGAAAACGATGCATGACATTAAAATTATCGGAAATGTCTTAATCGAATTCTAGAAATTTCAATTATTTTTAAGCCAAAATGTTAAACCTAATTATCGAATTTGACGCTGATTGGTTGAAAATTTTGATTAGCTGTAAGCCAATTTTTTGATCAGTGAAATCTCAGCTTCAATTTGGTGGTACTTTTGTTTTAATCAGACGAACTTTTTTTTCGAACTTTCCTTTTCCGGTTCACTTTCATTTAATTTTCTCGAATTCTAGAATTTTATTCAAAAATTCCTTACGACCACATTGACCGCATTATATTTATCTACCTTAGTCGAAAAAACAGCTTTATTCTAAACATTTGTCTAAAAGAAGATAGAGTTTGAAGTCGAAAAACTTAAAAAATCNCAAATTGGATTCATTTGATTTCCGCCGTTTTGATTGGTTGAATCTGAGAAAGACGGAGGTTTTCTCAGATTCAACTAATCAAAACGGCGGAAATCAAATTAATCCAATTTGGAAAAAAGAAGGTAAAAACCTTACACCCTGTACATTAATGTAAAATTGTATTTCTGATCGATTACCGCTAATCTCGTCCCCAAAAATGTAAACAACTCTAGAAAAGTTCATCAATTCATAAATATAGCCGATTTACAGAATCAGTTATACTGTATAACCGATTTACTATCTAACCAAATAAATGATCTGGCAATACGGTTTATCAGTGGATCTTATCATCTTATCTCACTTTCTAGATTCACTGCAATAAAGCAAATTCAAGCACGCATATATGACAAGTTTCGTTTGACTGATTCGTTTATGTAAAGAACATCTATTTTGAAGCAGCAGCTTGAAGTGCTATTCATTTGTGGTCACTGAGCAGTTTTTTGATTTGTGAACCCAAATTTATGTTCAGTGGGGCGAAAGTTTAAGATAAACCAGAGAATAAATGGCCCTGAACAGTCAAGTTGGATAAGTCGCCAATTATGTATATTTTTATTGAAAAAGCTGTCCCAAATTAATCATTCGACTAAATTTGCTTTTACTCTCAGTTATAATCATGCATTCTGTTTTATTAAAAAAAAACTGTTTTTTGATCAAACATATTATAAACTTTCCCATCAAATTTGTCGGCTTTTAGTGAGTTATAAAAATTAATCAGTCATATTTCTCCGCCTACCCTCAATCCAATTTTTTTTTGTATGTGAGGCTAGAATTTTGGTCCAATATTTCCCCTGAAGTATTTTTGCTTTGGCTTTTAAGTCCAAAAATTGGGTCGAGAGCGTGAGATTGTGCATGATTCAGTTTCATGGGAAATGAATTATTTCAAATATTGAAAGAATTTATTTAAGATGCATGTTTCGTGACAATTTCGAAGCAAAAAAATGCGTAAATCTGATTTCATTGAATTTTCAAAATGTGAGGTTTTAGATATCCATATATGATATCCATATATGTAAGATATCCATATATATCAAAAGTTGCGTAGGTTTTCACGCCGATTTTCGTCTATGATATAAACGTGTATCAAACGGCCGCCTTATCAGATGAGATAAGTCGGGCCACCAAGAGGTGACAAAAATGTTTCGACTGGTCCTTCTTTTTCTAAGGCTGAGAATCTGCTCTTAGGCTATTTTTACTTTGCGTTTCATCGGCGCAGAAGAGCAGAAACGCTCTGTTAAACAATGAAGGTTCTAATTCTTGAACAACCTAAGCACTTTGGTGGCTTGGAAATTTGTCCATCTTAAAAAATTACCGACAAAATTACTCAAAATTTTTTTATAAAATTTTAAAAGAAAAGTTTTCGAAGAAGCCTTCAATAATATTAATTAAAACTCATCATAATATATTATTTATATATAATCAGGAAATTGAATGACAAAAAAAAACTGAACTTTTAATCTCAAAAAAGTTTGTTATACATTTTCGGCCACATTTCCAAGAAATGAAAATTCTCGAAAATGCCTGTGNGAAATGTAAGTGTCTTTGCCTCAATGACTTAAGGGCCTCGGTGTATTTTGACAGATACCAATATATATCAAAAGTTGCGTAGGTTTTAACGCCGATTTTCGTCTATGATATAAACGTGTATCAAACGGCCGCCTTATCAGATGAGATAAGTCGGGCTACCAAGAGGTGACAAAAATGTTTCGACTGGCCCTTCTTTTTCTAAGGCTGAGAATCTGATCATAGGCTATTTTCACTTTGCGTTTCATCGGCGCAGAAGAGCAGAAACGCTCTGTTAAACAATGAAGGTTCTAATTCTTGAACAACCTAAGTCCTTTGGTGGCTTGGAAATTTGTCCATCTTAAAAAATTACCGACAAAATTACTCAAAATTTTTTTATAAAATTTTAAAAGAAAAGTTTTCGAAGAAGCCTTCAATAATATTAATTAAAACTCATCATAATATATTATTTATATATAATCAGGAAATTGAATGACAAAAAAAATGAACTTTTAATCTCAAAAAAGTTTGTTATACATTTTCGGCCACATTTCCAAGAAATGAAAATTCTCGAAATGCCTGTGATCAAGGTTTGATTTTTTTTATTTGATCAAATCCTGGATCCCAAAAATAACTCGAATTGTACGTAATCATGAACCAAATTAAATTGCTTTAAATACAGCCGGTATGGTCGTGAATTTTAATTTGAGATAGTTTTGTTAATTAACAGTAACAAAAATATTTCGCAGAAAATTTACGGAATTTTTAGCAATTTAGAATTTTTTATTGTGACAAATTCTTTCGTGTGACATAGACAAATTTGTCGCTGCTAAGAAAAGTAGATTTATTCATAAAAATTAATAATGAAAGCAAAGAGAAAAACTTTATGGAACTTTATGTCATTTCTGTGTGTACTTAATGTTAATTAATTCCGCCAGAGGGCGGAATTAATTATATTAAGTAAACACATGAATAAAGGTCATTAGATTTTTGCTTTTTGCGATTAATATGTGAGGGGCGAAAGTGTACAGATTGAAAACGATTATAAATAAGGGAAAGCGGTTAAAGGGGAATGTGATCGATGCTAAAAGCAGCGTAGCTATTTAACTGAAGGTCTTAAAGTGTAGACAAGTGTTGAATCGAATCTTATCGAAGCTGAGGACTCTACGCCACGAAGTGGGAAACGTTATTCTTTGAGAGGGCATTGTTTCGTTTTAGAACGCTCTTGAGCAGAATAGTACGCATCTGGAAATTTACGAACGCTCTTGGCGATATAGTCGCCATTTAGACATTTGGGAACCGCTCTTGGGAGATTTTTCGCATTTCGAAATTTGAGAACTGCTTTTTGGACACTACGGCTTTTGAAATTTTAGATACGCTTCTTGGACATCTACGCCTTTTAAATATAAGGGGCTTTTGGACCTATACGCATTTTGTAAATTTAAGAGAACGCTCCTTTGGACATATACGTCATTCATCTACCTGAGTCTATGGAAATTTATCATTTTGTATTTACATCATTAAGTATTATTTTTTAATAACTAAAAATAATAATTTAATTTCATAAAGTATTTTCGAGCTTATGACTTTTTCAGGCATTTAATGGAACACAAAGATTCTTTTTTCTGACTTAATCGAAAAAAGTTTTTTCATAACCCAACAATAATATTTTTTTAAGTTTCAAACTTTATTGTTATGTTCACAATGATGGCATTGGCTTATTTTGACTTGATTTGGAACAAGGAAGTGGACAAAGAAACGACACTTAATTTTATAAACGACTATTGCACTGTTTTTAATTGAAACTGCGTATACATGCAGTAGAGTATATTTTTACACTTTTTTTTTCTAGTTTCGGGTTTTTCATCTTTGAAATCGTAAAATTTTGAAAAAAACTGAGCATATGCAAAATTTTTCGCAATTTTTGTCGAAAAATTTTTTTGTTTAATATAAATCTGTGGGTAAAAACGAAAAAAGGCACTTTAACTTTTTCTTGGATTCTACANGTTTAGGGTTCTCAATCAAAATGTTTCTCCTCCCTGGATTTAAAAGTCACACATTCGAAACCCAGATAAATGTGCAGCTGAAGAGTCCGTGCAAAACACCAAGTTGAGTTTTGTCTAAATTTCTGACTCGTTTTTCTGTAAAACTTGTTTTAAATTTCCAAAAATCAAGAAATTTCAACTTTTTTCATACGAAATATTTTTGAACTCATCAAAAAGTGCTTTCCTAGCCATGTATCAAAATATAACGAATACCAAAATGTTTGTAATTTTCCATATTTTCATAAAAAAGGCATAAAAATAAAATTTGTTTCTAGAGCCTCATTTTGCGACAACCACCCCCTTAAATGCATGAAACCTAATTGCTGTTTATCTCTCCCGTGCTGAATAAGGTCATATCCACGGAACCGAAAATAACATATTGCCGATATTATTAGTCAAAAAAATTCTTTACAATTGTGTGTATTATTTTAAAAAAATTCATCTTAATTCGCCTATATTTTATTTTTGAAATTCATGATTATAGTTAAATACTCTAAATTATTTAATAAACCTTTGAAGACCTCACGAACGATACATCCGAATTTTTTCTCTTCTTTTGATAATATTCTCGTTTTTCTCAGTGAAATTCATCAAACTAAATAAAAATATTCTTTTTCAGAATTCTCGCGATCACTATTATATCATATAATTTATATGCAGATGTATTGCACACCCGAATTAAATTGATAAGGTTGAATATTCAAATATTGAAAATGGGGCAAAAACTAATTCATTATAATATAGCGACCATAATTATTTGTTCAAAACTTTGCTATAAAAATCAAACCATAAAATTATTATTTGATTTCACAAATACCTTATCTTATTTTACTTGTTTTTTTCTTCAATGAATTCATTAAAAGTATAGTTCAAGCAGTAAATGTGTAGACGATCATGATATAAGAAGAATCACATACAGATTTAACTTTCCGGCTGATTTTACGACAAAAATTCAGGGCCCATCGCGATTCGAACCTAGGAAAAATTACATTCCGGTTTATATCCGGTTATCCAGATTTCAAATTAACTTAATAAAATTTCTCTATCAAGCTTTTTTAGTTGAATGCAAAAAACGTTTTTACATGTCGTCTATGGTTTTCCCATAAAGCATTTTAAGATTTAACTAATAAACTGAGCTTTTCGCTTCAGANACCCCTCGAAAAGGTGTTAACTTTTTAGCGCCCACCTCGACTTGATTCCATAGGACAAAGTTGACGAAGTCAAAAAATTTGTGAGAAAAGACGAATTTAGATAGGAAAATAGATAAGAAAATAATTCAACTATTGATATAAACTATAAAAAAGGCAAGACTACGCCTTGCCTTTTTTATATTATTATCTCTCAGAATATACCATTAATCTTTAAAAATTAAATAATATTCGGTATCACTGCAACGAGACGAAAATTNGTTTTTTTCTTCAAGGAATTCATTAAAAGTATAGTTCAAGCAGTAAATGTGTAGACGATCATGATATAAGAAGAATCACACATACAGATTTAACTTTCCGGCTGATTTTACGACAAAAAATTTAGGGCCCATCGCGATTCGAATCTACGAAAAAATACATTCCGGTTTATATCCGGTTAACCGGATCTCAAATTAACTTAATAAAATTTCTCTATCAAGCTTTTTTAGTTGAATGCAAAAAACGTTTCTAAATGTCGTCTATGGTTTTCCCGTAAAGCATTTTAAGACTTAACTAATAAACTGAGCTTTTTGCTTCAGATACCCCTTGAAAGGGGTTAACTTTTTAGCGCCCACCTCGACTTGATTCCATAGGACAAAGTTGACGAAGCCAAAAAATTTGTGAGAAAAAAAAAATTTAGATAAGAAAATAGATAAGAAAATGATTCAACTATTGATATAAACTATAAAAAAGGCAAGGCTACGCCTTGCCTTTTTTATATTATTATGTCAATATAATTGAGATTCACTTTATAAAAAAGGTACTTTGAGTTTGACTTTTCTTTTTGCATTTTTAATCATAAACTTCAAAATTGGAACTATCTGAAAACCGCTATCTTGACAGAAATGATGAACACCTTCAAATGTAATATTTTCTCAACTGTGAAAAAAAATGCATCGTTCACTAAACCTGCTTATCCAATCAAACATTATTTCATTTCATTTTAATAATTATCAATCTGTATTATTTTAGCTCTAAGTGCTTATCAATGTTTTTTAAATTGCCGATTGGTGTTAATAATATCCCTTAATTCGATCCAGAAGATTGGTACATTTTTTCAGAGCGATGAAAGAAAAAAATGTGAAAATTATTTTTTTATTTTTTATCTTCAATAAAAGTGTTCATTCTTGCGAACGTTTATATTTCTTATTTCTTAACTAATTATTTAACTAATTATCTGGGAAAATATAAAAAAACCACTTTTCACTGTACATCCATTTCCAACTAAACCCGACTACAGAATTTTTTTGAAGAGGACATTAATAAACTTCAGACATTGTCGGGTGTAATGCGCTAAAAAGTCTGGTTTTTATGTTGCGTTTTAAAAAATTTCCTTGATATGAAAGTTTTTTTTCTACAGTACTGTATGAAAAATGGTCAAAAATGGCAAAAAGTAGAGAAAAACAACAAGTAGAAGAAAAGCACCCGCAATTTTATCGAGAATTTTTCACTACCATAAAATTTCTAAAAATTTAGTGCCGAATGGCACTTATCGAGTGTACAGCCAAGTGTTAAAAATTGCATCCAAAGTTTAGAAATGATAATCGCGCGACCAACTCATTAATTGACATACGGAGATTTAATAGATACCAAAACATTTAATATGTGATTCTGCCTGATTTTTTATAGTGAGTTCAAAAAACGACTAATAAAAAATTTTGGACTTGATTTTCGGAAAATTTTCATAATTTTTCTAAAAACGTCGACAAATCAATATATTATGATTTTTCAAACAACAGTCAGAAAATATGTAGGCGTCTATGAAAAAAGTTAAAGTGGCCATTTCTTCTGCTCTTATTCACAGATTTGAAAAAAA
>SCLH01001147.1:116288-137401 GCA_004367855.1 Oikopleura vanhoeffeni | reverse complement strand
GTCAAAAATTTTGATTGAAAAATCATGATTTTTGATGAAAAATGTTTATTTTTCCCTATAAAAGCAGATAATGGCCTTTTTTCTATTATTTTCGAGTGAATATGGTAATGAAGTACAACTGTGGACAATGTTTGATTGGTTAAATTCACTTTTATAATATCTAAATTTTTTCATGAGATACTTGAAGTTGAAAATTTAGATATTTCACTTCCTAAAAAAAATGTCTGCCCCTAGATACCAATAAATTTTTACTTCAACTGTTATGCATGCACAAAACACTTTCCTAAAAACTGGCTAATCTCACATTTGATTTGTATGTCCAGTTCCGAAATAATTTTTACGGAAGTGAAACATAGGCTCAAAATCCTGATAAATCAATTTTCTTGAAACCGAATCTAAATTCTTTATAATGTATTTGAAACAAAAGATTCCTCGATCCAGTTTTTTGTCTTTTTTCGATGATTTTAGGTATGCTGGAGCCACAATTGTGGCTCTGTGCTCACACGGGTTAAGCTTGTATCAACGATGGTTTAAAATAAGGGTTATGAGTAGCGTGTCCAAAAAATCGTGAGCCGAAAAATCAAAATTTCGAAAATTTTTATTTTTTTAGAAAAAGTATGTTAATTTCATTAATAAGTGGCGTTGACCAAAAAACTGCCGATTTTTCATTTGTTTTATATTAATTAAATACTGAAAAAACGAAAAATCGCTATATTTTTATCACGTGGCGACCAGAAATTTTTTTCATACTTTTTTTTCCATTTAGAAATATATTATACACCCCCAAGAAGTTTCAGAACAATCCACCCATTATTTCTACACATAAAGTCATATGTATAAGTCGAAATTAATGGTGGACACGCTAGTTATGAGTACCAAATACATAAAACCAAGTACATAAAATAAGGTCAAAGTAACCTACGTATGAAACGACTGCATTATTTGAAAAATTGACGAATTCGACTTTTAACTAAATTTGCGATTTACTTGTAATCCTTGTTAAAGACTGACTCCTTTATTTTTGTGAAACCACAGTATGTCCCATTTTTCACTGCGATAGGAAAAACATAACGAATGGTTCTCAAAACGGGTACGCACCAACCGTCCTCGGTTTTTGCTAGATTGTGTGTTTTGACTCGAAAATGAGGGAGCTTTTGTTAGGGAGCAAATAAACAATTTATTGCAGAGGTTTAAAATACATAGAAAAACGAGAATAAATCGGTACGCAGAAAAGTAATTAATAAGAAGTTTTAATTATTCAGAATCTGAAGGCAATTGAGTTTGTTCATTATTTTCAATTTCAAGTTCAAGCCGAAGGCCCAAATTGTTGTAATAATTTAATAAATTTGAAAATTTTTGACTAAAAAGTAAGTAAGAAAAAGTAATAAAAAACCGAGGACAGTTGTCCGCATCCGCTCAAAACAAGTATTTCATTGGTCAGCCAAGAATGATCTTATGATTATTTCATTTCGCCCACTTTTTAAATAATTGAAGCCAATCAAAAGTGATGTCACATCGCCGATGTGTCAAAATGTTACGTTTATCTAATCTTAGTAAAAATAGGACATACTGTATATAAGACAAAAAGTTGTCTGATCGTATACAATCATGCAAAACTTGAACTACTTGGAAATGCGTCAAAAATGGTTGTTTCACTATTATTTGAGCGAGAAAAAGTTTAGAAACTGTTTAATTATTAAGAAAATTGTGATTCAAATATTCGGAAATTAATTCTTTTACAAATATGTCAAAGCAAATTACTAAAAAATTGTTTCAGATACCTTTTCGAAAGCATTAGATTTTTTCAGCTAACTGATATTTCAATAGCGTTTGAAATTCAATTGCGTTAATAATTCTTCATCCTATAATAAGCACACACTTCTGACTGTAATGTTTTTTACTATTGGGTAGTGATTTTGTCAGGTGGCTCGACTAGGGCCGCCACCGGGGTCGCGCGCATTACATTATGGGTTGGACAAAATAGCGAAAGAGAGACTTTTGACATCATAGCTTAGAGCCGATAATTAACAGAATTCAATCTTTCTGTTAAAAAATACTAATTTTATAACACAAATGCATAACAAATTGTAAAAATGGTTTCAAATGGTTTTTTTTGAATAAAAATCCGCTTGGACAATTATTAGAAAAAATCGAAAGAATAAACATGGAAATGTGGAAAATTCCGTACATCACCAGAAGCAATCAATTACAAACTCAAAAAAGAAGATTTGGAAAATATATTTTTAAATATGACTTCATTCAAGACGGACCGAAAGTAATTTGAAATAAAAACCACAATCGCTTACACAATTGAGGCAATATCGCTTATTTCGGCGATTTATCGGCTGTAACCTGTGACAACCTACAATGGCAAGAATTGAGCAAAAAATCTTGAAATTGCGTTGATTATTTTCCAGCAATGATATTGGGCCGGCGATATAAGCCCCCTTCCTGTAAATAGAACAATGACAATTTGGTCTGTTATTGATGACGTTATTATCGGTCTTTTAAAGCTTCACTCTATACAGAGTCTGTATAACAGACTAACCGTCAAATATTTGAAAACCGTTTGAAATGATAACAGTTATTCTGAGGACAAACACATTGTTTTTGCAAACTATTGGTTTAGGTGGTTGTTGAGACCAGAAAGCCTGATTGAAGGGCGAATAAATTTGTGATTCACCTTGACATTTTTTTTTCATGGCATGTTGACCAACCGGTAAATAAAATTAACCGCGAGCTAACAAAATTTTTGAAGTGATATTTATTTACAATTTATTTCCAAAAAGTTTCATGTTTTTCAAGATCATAAACTTTATGACATAAAAAATAAATAACGAAAACTTTGGTACCCTTATTTCATTTTCTTCACTATAAGTTATAATTTTTTCATTGTTTTTACTTATCTATTTAATAAAGCACTGAACGTTTTCAAGACAATTGATAAAAACTTGTACATATATGTACAATATATACAGTATGTATGACCTTTTTAAATGTATTTCTTAATTCTCAGGTCCTGAGACTCAGGATCATAATTTGAATTTGTTTTATAACCTCAACATCATCGTACTAATTTTTTCATAGCACTAAACTTATCCTTAGTATAATAAAGAGAGTTAAAGAGCAAAATGTTATCTCATTTAACAAACAAAAGTTCAAAATTTTGGAATTTGCTATGTTTAAAAAGCAAAAAATAAACTTTCTTTCATTTTAAATCTTGACATTAGCTAGTTTATTAGTCAAATTTTTTAATAATCTTGCTTTTGAAACGATTCATCCGATTAAGTTCTTAGATAGCTCAAAATGAGCACAATTATTTAAAGAAAAATAATTTAAGATAAAAGAACCGAATCAGACCATTTTTACCATTTTTTTCAACAAAAACTGATAATTAAACAACTTTATGTTAAATTTGACTTTTCAATTCATTTACAAAATAAATTCATTCAAATAATTCCATTTAATTTAATTATTCTATATATTTTAATAATAATAGTTTTTCAAATCCGTGTTTAGTCAACGGATAATAATGACTTGTTACTTTCTTGTAGTACAGATAATATATACCAAGTCAACCTGCCTCTATTATACTGCAGCGCGCGCCTCTCAACCTGGCCGCACCTGGTGTGGTATTATATAGAGTCAAGATGGACGGTCACAGTCAGGAGTCAACCATCTCAGTAATCTCATAAAAAAAACAAAAAATGGTCCGATTCAAAGCAATTTTTTAATCTTACTTGTTACTAAATATTTGTTTTTCAAACCGGAATTATATGAAAAATGTAGTTAAAAAACTAGCTAATATGTGCCAGAAGAACCCGTAATCGATATTGCCAGTCAATACAAGTTGTATCATACAACCCTCTTAAATTCAAAACATCAAAAAAGGAATATTCAACGTATTGAAATCAACATACTTTATTTATATTCATGAACACTTCAGATATCCATTTCAAACTGAGAGTTTACCTTGAAAAGCAGACTGCTTTTACGCAGTATCAATAAGATAGGGATTACGGAACGGTATCGAGAGCGTTTCAAAAACCTAATTATCATAATCAACCAAAACTGAATATTCCAAAAGATAAAGATACAGTT
This sequence comes from Oikopleura vanhoeffeni, assembly GCA_004367855.1. Lineage (NCBI taxonomy): Eukaryota > Metazoa > Chordata > Appendicularia > Copelata > Oikopleuridae > Oikopleura > Oikopleura vanhoeffeni. Next base: position 133,300 of record SCLH01001147.1, on the reverse strand, counting down.
ATATTTTTTGAGGTAGTATAAGGCTATTAATTGAACGTTTTTGGCAGATTTGCGTGTGAACCTCCTCAGTGAGGACTCCTCACATCCTTTGTTTTTTTATCAATTAATTTTCGCTCAGTCTGATCCGAGTCAGTGTCTTTCGTACTCAAATTAGTCTGAATGTGAATTATTTGCAAAAAGTACAAATTGACCAATCTCATTTGAACAATAATGAGATAATTATAAACGTCATCAGTAGGGTGGCCGAGCAAATTTGAAAACAAAATCTTTAAAGTTGGTTCATAGATACATTTTTTTAATTCAAACTCCGTGGTGTTCATCAAGGTCGACTTTATCTATTAAAATATGTTACTTATAAATTATAAGTTATAATAATTAAAAAACATAATTATACGGCGGATTAGGGATAGACAAAATCAAGGGTTCGGCAGCATCAAATCGGATTCTATTGAAAGTATGGGATTTTACCATTTTTCCACTTCGATCCGATTCGGGCGTAATTTTGCATTGAATTGATCTGATCCGATAGCAATAAATAGATCAATCGATCCGATATTATTATTATTTATTATATCCTTATGCAATATAAGTTATGCCTATCATTGTGCTCCTGTGTAGTGGGTGAAATTCCTCGACCACCCTTATGAGTCACCCGTATAAGTTATGACGCATAATCATGACGTTTGCTTTTTCACAGAATATTTTTCATTTAGACTAATTTGGGTACGAAACACACGAGCGGAACTTTCGTACCCACCTAGGCAATATATACTAGGGATAAAAAATTGATTAGCCAATTTGGGCACAAAAGACACGACCCCGCTGATCCAACTTATAGACAAATACAAAATTGACTTAATCACTTGATTCACAAACGGCTTCCTTGTTTGTACGTATTACGTAACGTTGCTTGTTTTTAATTTAAGGCTTTCATGATGGAATTTCTTTATCAGGTTGAAATATGTTTCTAAATTGTATTTTACAATACGAATCATAGGGTAATTTGAAAATGTGGACCATAATTATTTTTTTAAACATTAAATTTTGAAAATATGTCAATTTGTAGAGAAATTTCAACATTGATAAAAACTTGAAAATTAACCCTGGACCTCTTTCTCTCCGCTGACCGGATATGAGGGATCAATCGTCTCGAAGTAACGGATGCAATTTGAAGATACGCATGTCAAAAAACGTGCATACTTTTACAAAATAATTGAAAAGCAACAAAAGTTTAAAAAATAAAATTTTCGTTACTGAGTTTAATAACAAAGCTCCATCATTAGCGTGATTTTAATAACCCAGAAAAAAAATGTTCTTATGGCAGATTTTTTTTTAAAATACGGATCACCAATAAAGTGGCATGGGCAATGCCTAGGTTGCGCAGCGGTAAAACTGCAGAGAAAACTAGACTAGTTGATAAAAATTCATTGGCCTCTCGGGGTTTATTGACCCAGAAAAAAACAATTCCGGGCAGAAATTTTTTCTGGCTATCTAATAGTCAGAAAAACCCTCATTCAGAGCAGTAATTTTGAAAAAACAAAAATTTCAAATACAGACTCCAAACCTTTTTTAAAAAAGGTTACTATAAGATTTCAAATTTTTAAAAGAACACGAAAAAATTATGTTATTAATCGAATTCAAATAAAATACTTATATAAAATTAAAATATAACTCTAATTTAATATCGATTACGAGACTTTCTGGTCGTTTTTTACAAAATTTTTGGCCAAAATTTAAATATAATTCGGCTTTTGAAAACAACTCATCCGATTACATTCTTAGACAGCTTAAACTGAGCACAAATATCTTGTGAATAATTACTAATTTGGTCCACCGGACAAAATTATTTTATATGTTTTTTCTGAGATGACTGAAATCGTTTAATTATTTGTTTTTCTCAAAAAACTTGGAAACAAAAGTCGGATTCGGACTATTTTTAATATATAAAGAAAAATTTATTTTTATATCCCTGCGAAAATAACTGTCTTTTTATATAAAAACAAGATTTGTTTTTATTTTACTTTCAAAAAAGTTAAAACCAACTGTAAGTTTTCATGTGTCAAAACTATACTTGAAGCCTACCTGCTCAACAGAACACAAAAAATAAATTATCGGTGATATTTGGCACTTTCGGCGATATTGGCACTTTCAGCGATATGGGAACAGATATTAATTTATTTGTTCATAAATGAAAAACGTGTGGGCGTTGAAAATAACGTTATGAACCCTCATTCAGATTACTTATTTTGAAAAAACAAAAATTTCAATTATTACACTGTATTTCCCCCTTAAGGGAGTGGTTGTCGCTGTTTTTCCTGTTTTTAGATGCGGTTTCTGGCTAAACTGGCTAAAGCTGGAATTCTCAAAATTTTTTAAACGTGAAGAACAACTTTTCGCAATCATTGTCAGAATTTCAGTTATCTGATACTATCCAACCTACGCACTCACATGAACGTATAGTAAACCTTACCAAAAAACACTAAAAAGCTTTCTTCTCCGTCAGTTTTAACCATTTTCATTCATTATTTTGTGTCAGGCTCCAGATCATCAATACAAAGAATAATCTAGAGCGTTTTTTCGAAATTTAGCTATTGTCGGACAAAAACTTCAAAAAACTTTTCAAAACGAAATCTGAAATCGAGATTTAGAGGCTTTTTCAAAAGCCTACTCCTCCGCCAATTTTCAACACAAATTTCCGGTTTATACTTTATATGAAAGCTCAAAACTACAGCCTGAGTTTTTTTTAATTGTCACTTTTTTTTCGTTCGGTGGGTAGACAGCATTTTGCGGACAAAAAAAAAGTGACAAATAAACAAAGGCTTTTTGTCACTTTTTTTTTATCAGGATAAAAAAAAAGTGACAATTGCGGACAGAAAAAAAAGGTGACAATTTCCGGACGAAAAAAAAATGACAATTTGCGGACGAAAAAAAAGTGACAAATTTAGTAGTTGCCTTTTGATACTCGTTCTTTTGATCCGAAATAATTCGAGTTCAATATTATCATATTTTAATAATTCATTATAAATTGAAAGAAAATAACTGAGAACATCACTTTAAAAATTGTTCCCAGAAAGTTGCAACCTCGCAAATTTTTTAATTGATTGCGGAAGATGTCAACACAATTACAGAATACAGTCGAGGTTTCACACTTTTAGAAAATTTTTTAACTCTTTGAAAGCTACAAAATTATTTGTTTTTCATGCCGATTTAAGCGAGATGAACTTTTCTGAGGCACTTAACCTTTGGTGGAGCATAATAAAAAAAAGTTCCGCCAAGGCACCAGAGCACAATTGTGGCTTTACTTTAAACGTTGTTCACAGAAAGCTAAAGGGGGTACCCCACGCGGGTTTTTATTTCGGCTCTCAGACATGGTAGAAAAGCTAATTTTTATCGTACATTCTCATTTTTTGTTATCGTTTCAATCCTAAAAAATTAAAAAAAAAAAATTTCTCGATGTAAAAGAAAATTTCCAAAATTTCCTATTTTTTCTAAGTATAAGTTTCCTTCTATTGTCTGTAACTTTCAAGTTGAAATACGTTTGAGGGTGGATTTTTTTTGCATGTGTTCACTTTGAATTTCAATCTTAAAAAAATAAATAAATAAAAATTTTTAATTTTCGAAAAAAAAAATTCGGAAATTTTCTTAGATTGATAAATCGACGTACACCACGCGGGGTTTTATTTCGGCTCTCAGACATGGTAGAAAGCTAATTTTTATACGCATTCTTATTTTTGATATTGGTTCAATCAAAAAATTAAAAAAAAAATTTCGATGTGAAAAATTTCCAAAATTTCTATTTTTTCTAAGTATAAATTTCCTTCTATTGTCTGTAACTTTCAAAAGTTGAAATCCGTTGACGCTGATTTTTGTTGCATGAGTTTACTTTTGATTTCAATCTTAAAAAAAAAGAAATAAATTTTTTTAATTTTCCGGAAACAAAAAAAATTCAGAAATTTCTTAGATTGATAAAATCGACGGACCTTATATTTCGGCTCTCAGACATGGTAGAATGCTAATTTTTTATCTCCTTCTCAATTTTGTTATCGGTTTCATTCCAAAAAAATTAAAAAAATAAATTCGATGTAAAAAAATTTCCTATTTACTTCTAATTGACTCGTATTTTCAGCTTATTCGACCAGGAATTACGTGTTTATGAGGAAAGACACCGATTACATACATTTCACTTGTGTGAAATTAACTGGCTGTTACATTAAAAATATGAATTTGTTAAAACTATAAAAAAAAATTATAAATCTTCCAAAGAAAATATTTTATCTCTAATTTTTCAGGAAGCAAAACTTTGACTGCGTAAACCATAACTACAAAAGATAGCAAAATACTGAGCGCATAAAATCACGAACTCGCCATTTTAGAAAAGTGCTTTTTTCCGCGAAAATAAAAGTTGCTTACTGTGCTCCAAAATGAAATTGAATACTAGCGGCTCAGGGGTACCAAAACGCCATTTTGTAGGACTTTATCAGTGATTGTAGGCAAATTAAAAATAAAAAAAATAATATCTGAGCGCATAACTTTTTTTACAACTAAACAATTGAGGTATGCTCACAAAAATAATCAGAAAATTATCTTAATACATCGCTAAATGAAAATTGAACAGATAAAGTCCGAAAAATGACTTTTGGACCGTAAAAATACCGGTACGTCATACAAAAAACTTTTTGTCACTTTTTTCGAAAAATTCAAGCACAAATATCTCTGTGTCTTAGAACATGAAACGTCAAGCAACTTTTATTCAGCTCAGAACAAAACGTTTGAAAATCACTAAATGACGTGGGGGTACTCCCTTAAAGCAGTTGGGAATTTCAATTTTTTCTTCATAAGAAAGTTGAAAGGTTATACTTTTGCATCCGACATTAAATATTCTAGAATTTTAATTTTTAGTTCTAGAAAATATAGTGAGAAAACAGCAAGGTAGACCATATCACGTGATAACACGTCACAGTTGGTCTTCACGAGTTACATTCTTGTCAGAAACGATGCACAAGTATCTGGCCTATCGTCATAGTTTTTCCCGCTTCAATTTATATCTCAATAAATCAAAATAATTTATAAAATAAGTCAAAAATATTTGATAAAAAAAACCATGATTTTTGATTGAATAATTTTTTATTTTTCCTATAAAAGCAGATTATTACACTTTTTTTATTATTTTCAAGTAAATAGGTAATAAAGTACAACTGTAGACAATTTTGATTGCCTACATTGCACTTGTATAAATAATTAAATGGCACTTCCGAAAAAATTATCTGCCCCTAGATATTAAGGAGTCCCCCTCGCGAAAATTAAATTCTCTGAATCTATGACCAATAGTTAATTAAGCAAAAAAATATGACAATGGACATGTCCTCGCGTCGCAGAAAACCCAACCAGGTGGCGCGCTAGGATAAAAAACCAGTAAAACACTTTCGATAAAATATTTCGGACGCAATTTATTATGAATAATCATTTATTTTACGTAGGATCACCGTTGATAACAGTACGCAAATGATATTTTTTGTTATTTGATTCTTTATCTAAAATACAGTAGATAACGTCTAAAACCTTGTTTTAAAAGTCACTCATCCAAAATTTCTCGAAATCCGCTCCGAAAACTTTTTTTGTTTTCAACATATATTATACATGAAACCTTGCCTTGATTTAGTATGTATGGTTTCCCGAAATTTGCTTAGAACAGAAAGTTACAAGCGTCAGAAGCGAGGGGGTGCGCCACGTTATGTGTTTTTTTCAACTAGCAAAAACCTGTAAAAAACTTTTGATAGAAATATTTCGGAACATTTATTATGAATATCATTTATTTTACGTAGGACTCATCGTTGATACAGTACGCAAAGTGATTTTTTTTTGTTATTTGATTCTTCTCTAAAATATACAGTAGTATAACGTCTAAAACCTTGTTTTAAAAGGGCCAAAATTCGACTGGCAAAGTGTCATATTAGATTATTCAACTGAATTTGAGTCAAAAAAAATTTTAATTTGAAATTTCCTTGCCGAATAAGACGTCATTTTGAAGTTTATATTTTCAATTACCCGAAATTCTTAAGATGAAATCTCGGCTTGAAAATTGGCACGTCTTCAACATGAATTTTCGTCCGCTATTTTCGTGTACATTTTTGCAGAATTTTGCACGTTGTAATTAATCTTCGTAATTCTTTTGCTCGTATACTTGAGAGCCATGTTTGAAATTTTTTAAATTTGTCGCATCTGGGCTTTACTTTTTTTAGATATTTGGCGCGTTCTAAATTTTTATGAAAACATTCTTGCATTAATTTATAATTTTTTCATAACAGCGGCCTTTCTCTAAAATTCTTCTTGGAAACAGTCCGTAATTAGTCGCCGATAACTTCTGTGAAGTTCGGCATGCTGAATATCGAGGGACCTGGCAAATTTGTTGCATTAGTTAGAGCCTTTTGATCTATTTCAAAAAATCGGCTGTTCAAGCTGACAACGAAAAATTTAAGGGTGAGCAAATCAGGCAGCAGAAAGTTTTCTTATATAGTAGAAAATACTATAAAACTATCCGAAATTAAATAAAGGCAAGGTTTTATTGTATATAAATGTGAAAACAGAAAAAAAAAAATTGGCCGATTTCGAGAATCATGATGAGTTGACTTTAAAACAAATTTTGACGTTATCTAACTGTTATCTTTAAAAAATATTGAATTAACAAAATAAATTTATTTCGTACGATAACGTGAGTCTCCACGAAAGATAATAATTTCATAATTAATGTTCCGAAATATTTATCAAAGTTTTTACCAGGTTTTTTTGCTAGTGAACAAAACACGATTAACGTGGCGCACCCCTCGCTTCTCGGCGCTGTACCTTTCTGTTCTAAATGTCTTCTTAATAATTTCCGTGGAAACCTACCTATCATACTAAACAAGCAAGGGTTTCATTGTATAATAATGTGAAAACGAAAAAAAAGTTTTTCGAGCGGATTTCGAGAAATTTTGATTTTGAAGTGACTTTAAACAGGTTTTTAGACGTTATCTACTGTATTTTTAGAGAAGAATATTAAATAACAAAACGAAAAAAATTCATATTGCGTCTGTTCAACGGTGAGTCTTACGTAAAATAAATGATATTCATAAAAATGGTCGCGAAATTTTTATGGGAAGGTCGTTTAAATCTGTGTTTTTATCCCTAACGCGCGGCCACCTGGTGGTTTCTGGAACCGCGAGGACTGTCCTAGTTGTCATTTTTTTTTTGGCTCTTAATTAACAATTGGTCAAAATGGTCAGAGAAGTTTATTCGCGAGGGGGACTCCCTTATAAATTTTTATTTTGACTGTTATGCTGCCACAAATTGCTTCCCTCAAAACTGGCTAGATCTCACAGTTTGCTATTTTTTCTGTCTTGTTCCGAAATAATTCCGTCTGGAAGTGAAACATAGGCGAATAATCCTAATAAATCAACTCCCCGTAATACTGGGACGCAAACCATTTGAAAAAAACCTTTAATATATGTTATTGGAGGAATTGAAATTTTTGACCAGTTTTTGGGGGGTCAAATTGAAACAAAACGTTATTTTGTTCCTACTTAATTTTGGAAAAAAAATCGTGCAGAAAAAATTCAAAAAATTTCGAATTTTTTTTTTGTTCTTATTTGGGTTTTTTTTCTTTCAAAACATAAACGATTGTATTTGGTGCACTTTTTATGACATAATAACTGCAGAAATGTAGGGGACCGGGATACCTGTAACGAAAGATTTGAAGAAAAACGGGGTTCGATTGGCTCAATTATTTTTCTGAAATTGGTCAGCTTTTTTTTTCGTCGGACGAAAAAAAAAGTGAACAAAAAGTCACGTGACAGTCAAATTAGTCCATTCATGTTAGTCCCAAAATCACGCAGTAATTCAATCTCGCTGTCTATCCACCGGAGAAAAAACAAAGGTGAACAATTAAATAAAAACTCAGGCTGTAGTTTTAACAACTAATCCAGAACGCGTTTTTTTCGAAAATTTTGATGCAGACTTTGTTCTGCGAGGCATATGAATCATATAATATGAAGGTTACTTATCATGTTTCAAATTTGAAACACTCCAAAAAGCTTCCTGCCTCTTCTAATTTTACATTAATTTTTTTATTTTTTTGAGTCAAGTCCCGGAAAACCAAAATCAAACATAATCCAGAACCTTTTTCTTCAAACATTTTCGCTTTTGACGAACAACAAATTCAAAAAAGACCGAAAAAAAACCTCAACGAAAAATTGGTCGAAAAAAACTTGTCTGTCAAAAGCAACATTTTGACAAATAGGGCTTGTAGATTATTGTTGATAATTGGCTTTTCCCGAAACTTTACTCAAAAATCAGAAAAAAATTCATGTAAATTGTAGAAGGACGGAGGCTTTTTAGTGTTCGAAAAGTTTTTATAATACCGACTCCACAGTTTATGCAGAAACCATTTAATAAAAACTGCAAAACAACAGCTTATGTGGGGTAGTGTCCCGCAAAAAAAGTCAGCTGACAATCTGATAATATGTACCTAAACCACCAAAAAAAAACGATTGGTGAAAGTCTCGTCGCTTTTCCTATCATTGGTTTCTCCCACTGAAAGGGCGGGCCAAAGTCGAAAACGGAGGTACCATTTGTCTCCTTAATTAGATAATCGATCAACTTTTTTTTGTTTGCGTCAATTAGCGGCTTCCTCAATACACGACAAAAGAACTTTGTTGGTTTTTGTTGACTATAGTATAAAGTACAGTAAGATAACCTAAAAAGCGTTGTATTTTTGGCCGGTTCGGTACCATTTATTCGAAAAACCGCTCATCAAATTTGTTTTAACTATGCTATTTCGATTTCTTAATCAAATTGTGAAACAGAATAATAGCGTTCTAACATTTTCAGCTCCACGCGTTCAAAAAAATTAATCACCAATGTATGAAAATAATGCTAAAAATCAGATTTTCAAAAATTTGAAGAGTAATGTCTGCAAAAAAAATTTTGATGACGTAAGTGAAAAATGTAGAACGTATTATTCACAATCGTATAAGAAATCGAATAAGCATAGTTAAAACAAATTTTGATGAGCGGTTTTTGAATAAATAGTACCAAATCAGCCAAAATGCCACCTTTTTGAGGTTATCTACTGTATTTTTATATAGTAAGATAAAAAATGAACGAACTTTTTGCCCATTAAAAAGCCGCTTAATTTGACACACAAATGAAGTTAATCGGATATCTGATTAAGGAGAAAATGGAACCTTCGTTTTTGAATTTGCCGCCCTCTAGTGGGAGAATTAGATGATAGAAAAGCGACGAGACTATCACCAATCGTTTTTTGAGGGTGTTTTAGTACTATATCAGATTTCCAGCCTAATTTTTCGCGGACACTACCCCCTTAATCAGCGACAACCACTTCCTTTAAGGGGGTGGCATAAGTCCAGCAGATTGGGTCATTTTTTCAGAGCAATAATTGAAAGAGAAAAAAATGTGGAAATTTATTTTTTTTATTTTTTATCTTCAATAAAAGTGTTCATTCTTACAAACGTTCACATTTTTATTTTCTAAACATAACTAAGGATATATTTATAATATTTATGTATTGCTACGTATCGCTTTCGCATCGTCAGGCTAATGTTTTACAACAAATAAAAGTTTCGAAGTCTGTAAAAATACAGAATCTAGAGATTTAAAAAATTCTTGCTTAAAATTCTTTGCTTTAAAATTCTTGCTTAAAATAACTAAGTATAGTTAAAAATATAAAAAAACACTTTTCACTGTACATCCATTTCCAACTTAACCCGACTTTAGAATTTTTTAAAGACGATATCAATAAACTTCATTTATTTTCGGGTGTACTCCGCTAATTAGTATTCTAATTACTCTGCACAGTCGAAAATTTCTTAAGGGGATTGTGGGTGCTTCCAGTAATGTGCTNGCTGTGATTATTATTCTTCGTGATTTGAGACTATCCTATGTCTATAATTTTAAATAAATAAATTATTTTTGCAAGCAAATCCGATATTCTAGAACTAGTTATTCGATAGTAATGAACTTTTTTTTAATTGCAATCAATTTCTCGTGTGCTGGATGGTCGGATACAAGAAAAATAATACCGAATTTGAGACCGTGGTCGAAAATAACTACTGCACCCACAATCCCCTTAAATATCCAAGTTATTTTTCCATGAAAAAGGGTAAAAATTGGCAAAAAGTAGAGAAAAACAGCTTTTTCTGAGATAAAAATTGACCTTAAATTGCGTTTTGATATCAAAAAATGTCCTGACTTTCAAAAAAAATGACGCCCACTACACCCATAATTTTATTGGGAATTTTTCACAACCATAAAATTATTAAAGATTCAGTGCCGAATGGCACTTATCGAAAGTACAGTCAAGTGTTAAAAATTTCATCAACAGTTTCAAAATGATAAACGCGCGACCTACCGATTAGTTGACATACGGCAATTTAATAGATACCAGAACATCTAATATTTGATTTTGCCTGATTTTCTATGGAGAGTTTTAAAAATCATCAATAAAAAATTTTTTGACTTGATTTGGGGAAAATTTTNATAATTTTTCTAAAAAAGTCAATAAAAAATGAAAAATTTTATGATTTTTTAAACAGCGGTCAGAAAATATGTAGGAATCCATGAAAAAAGTAAACGTAGCTATTTTTTTGGTTTTTATCCACAAATTTCAATTATCAAAACAGAAAAAATTTTGGACAAAAAATGCGGAAAATTTTTATAATGCTTTGATTTTTTCAAATTTTAACGATTTCAAAGATGAAAACTTGAGCTCAAATCTTTCCTAAAATAAATAAAAAATTATTTTAATGAGCTGGATCATATATATTATGGTTGAGCTAACGATAATAAGCAAAAAATAATAAACTAACTAATTAATTTCGTGAGTTATATTGACTTCAATCTGCCGGGTTTATGCCACCCCCTTAAGGGGGTTGTCGTGTCTGATTTGCAATTTTACAGAGCTATTTCAGAAAAATCTGAACCTTCGGCAATAATTCCAAAAATGCCAATTTGTAGACCTAGCCTTAATCTTGTGAAATCAAAGGTCAAACTGAAATTTTGATGACTACACCAATCGTCACATAGTCGTAACAGGACGTCACTTCGCGAAATTTCAAAATCTATCTCCTCCCAGACCATATATCGAAAATTTTCGAAAAGTTGGCATAATGCGTGGAATAAGCTAACTAAGATTTGCAGAGAGCGTTTTCCATTTCGATGACTAAATTTTCTTAGCGGTTCAATAAACTGACGATTTTTTGCCGTTTTACATGATTTTTGGCTTAAAAATCTATCTCCTCCGAGGTTAAGTTTGAAAATAGGGCCAAAATTTTTAAAGTACACCTTGTTGCATTTTGAAGGATTGCAGTGGCGTTTTTCCCAAATTTCGATGCAGACTTGAAAATATGATTTTTCGAAAAAGATTTGCTCCCATTTTTTCGAAAGTAAGCTCAAAGGAAAGCCAATGAAACACTGAACATAAAGTTGGCTTATGTCAAGCCGATATTTTAAAGTTTTAGTGGTCAAATCTTAANGATACGGATACGGGCTCTTTATGAGAAACTTTTTACTGAGTTAGTATATTCTTCTGAATATACCATCAAAGTGATGTTTCATAATCAAGGCAACTTTTGTAACTAGCAAATTTTTGCATAATGGCCTTTTAAAAAAATTTTGAGCTCGAATTAAACTTTTCAAATTCGACAAATTATGAGAAATTTTCGATGAAAGTTCCGAACATCATTTAAAAATGCCTTATTATTAGTTCAAAATTTTTCTTCAAAATTTGTTTTTAATCAACGAAAAAAACTCTACAAAATGGCTACTTTTACTTTTCCACTAAGTGACCTTATAATTTTTTATACATGTATGTTATACATGTGTTTTCTTTGAAAAATAATATGACATGGTTTAGTGATTTTTGGTAAAAATAATTCGAAAAATTTTGAAAATATTTCTCATTTATTGTTCAAAATTTTTTAAACATTTTTTTCTTGAATCATTAGCTGAAAATATGAAGAATGGCTACTCTAACTCAATTCAAATATGTCCTCGTTTTGTTCATTCGCTCTTGGTTATACTCTGAATCATAATTTTTGTAACGAACTGCGGTTTAGCAGAAATCCATCGAAGCCCTTTTTTATCCAGAATTAAGAAAAAATTATTTTACCGAGACTTGCCAAATTGGTCAGCCAACCTGTCCACCATTTTAAATTTAATTCATTTGACTCCCAAAAAAATATTCCTTTCAATGTGCTAAAATTTCGTCTTTTTTAGTCTTTTTTCAAAAATTTAAAATTTCGATTTGGACTTTAAATCGTATGAATTTGAACTAAATAAATTTTCAATGGTGGACAGGACCGTTTTTTAGAGTTCTGAATTAAAAAAGAAAAGAAAAAAAATTCTACCGTGATTTAGACACATTTGATAGCAAATGCGCGTTTTTTGAGTTTTTTTTCAAAAGACGATTTATAAAGTAAAAATAATCAATCTGAAGAAACTCAGATTATAAAAAGTCAGCTGAAAAGTGGCAACTTGTGTTCGAAAACGTTCTTATCCGAAAATTTTGAAGTGGCAAAAAGTTTTCCATCAAAACAAAACAAAAATGAAAAAGTGCAAATCTGTCAAAATGCACCGACGCCCTTAAGCTCAAACCGATAATTTAAACAAATAGAAATTTGCCCGCTACACATCCTGGCCATGCCGCGGCATGCTGCATTGGTCTTAATTTGAAAATTTTCTCATGATCCTGACTTAAGATTCTTGAGCCAACAATTGTCTGTTCTGCAATATCAGCAAGTTACCACTTATCTTAATAATTTGTGTCATTTCTTTTTCGCTTTCAAGTTTATCAGATACTGAAATGCGACATATCATTTAGTTTTTCGAAGTTTTAAACCGTTTATGGATCAGAGAAGTACAATTATTTCAAACATAAATATTTTTATAGTTATAAATTATCTTATTCGCGAAATTTTAAATGATACAATTTGAAAGTTTAGAACAATAGATGAGTTTTTAAATTTGTGTTCTTAGTAAAATTATTGCACCTTAGAAGGCTCAAATTATAACGTAAACTGTGTACTGAAGGTCCGGGTAACCTGCAATAGTAAGACTTGAAGTTTTATTTTCTTCTTGATAAAGAACAATAGTCGGAAGAAAAAATAAACTACATGTATGCATTTGAGGGCTCTTTTTAAAAGTTTTTTAGAGTCGGCTGCTGTGCAACACGGTCTTTATAATCAAGCAAAATTTTGCCAAAAACCGTCGAAAATTTCTCAAGCCACCCAACACGAAAAAAATTGTGGAAATGTTGTACATCGATGTACACATAACTTATGGACCATCAAGTCTTTAACGGTATGATTATGACGGGGCTTTGACATAGCCGATATACATAATCCGATATACCGGTATATCCGGTATACATGCCGATTTATGTCTATTATGAACTTGCAACAACATTCTGCCCTGACAAAAACCAAAATTCCTAGATTTCAAAAGTCTTTCTGGAGACTTCAGACTGTAGTTCTAAAAAATCAAGTTGTCTGATTGGACAAAATCGTAAACGAGGTTTCCAATGCAGCAGATAGATTGTCAAATCTAAAAGGTCATATAAGATGTCTTATCTTGCAAAGATTATGATTCATAATTTATTGACCTAAAAGTATGATACAGTGGGTTGCGGCATGACCGGGCCGTGGGCAACAGTTTTGAAGTTATTTTTGAGAGCTCTGAGGACAATGGGCAACACTCTTGATAATCCTGAAAGCAAATATTCAATTTTTACATCAGACAAATTTATTCAGCAGAAAATCTCAAACCCTAGACAAATCCTAGATCTTCAAATTCGCCTGAAAAAATTCTCTACAAGATGTGTCAATTAAATCGGTACCCACTTCAGATTTTTGATATTCCTTACGGAAAATACCTGTCAATAAGCAATGGGCAACAAACTTTCTTATAGTAAAATGAGCAATGACATTGCTGCAATGTAAGATATTGTAATTCCTGAAAATGGAAATAAATTAACTATTTGAGTGAACTTTCAAAGTGGGGTAACTATTTGAGGTAAAAGGTAACTATTTGCGTGGCAATTCTTTGAGATTTACTACTGTATTTGATTTGAATATATGAACAGAGCTATTTCCGATGGAATTGTGGATAAAATTCGAAATATTTGTCGACAATATTTTATTTTTGAATCCAACATTCCAGTAAACTTTTACTTCAAAGAGAAAGTGGACTATTTCATCATTTTTGTTGTATTTTTGAAAACCTATAATTATGAAGGTTAATTGGACAAGTTACACGAAATCATGTTTGACTTTCTTGTTGGCCTGGTCCTGTGGCTCTGAGAGTATCAAAAATATATTGCACAATTTAGGACCTTAGATAGTTAGGGATCGTAAGGTCGAGCTAAATTTAGTTTTCAAAAAATGAAAAGTAATGGTAGTGAGTTGAACATAGGTGATATCAGAATTTTTTCTATTTTTTACCAACATATCACCTATGTTCAACTTACTACCCTTACTTTTCATTTTTGAAAACTAAATTTTATATCTAAATTTTAGATACTACCCACAGAGGGCACCGCTACTAGTGTTGAAGTAATGGGAGGGCTCTGATTGGCTGTCCTTGCAACATGATATAAAAAATGACGAATTGTTTGCGTGAAACATCGGTGACCTCTGAGTGGGTAGTAGAAACCCAAAACACTGCTTTACAAACGTCGAAACTCTAGGAAATAGCTTTCTAAAAATGACGTTCTATAGGTCAATAATTCAAGCACTTGTGTGACACAAGTTGTGTTGTCTAAGACGACTGGTCTTAGAAAGCCATCACATGATAAATAAGGTAATAAATTGAGGTCACTGAATTAGATGATTATAAAGCTAAGTGCTAAACGTGCCAGTAACAGCGTGGATTTCAGAAAAAAAAATCAGCGTTCCGGCGAATCTGCTAAAAGTAATACAGAATTAACATCCTGTGTAATTAGACTTTGAATTTACTACGTATAAAAATACCGAATATGCCAGCTAAACATTAGATTTGAGCGACGGAAGGTTTAAGAACCACAATTATAACTATCAACGAAGCAAACTTCTCATATTAGAAGCAGCTTTCGATACATAATAATAGTACTGGTTTGTGGTATTATTATGGTTATATATTATTATGGAACATACGGTGTAATTCTTACCGCGAAGTATATTTTTCTTCGACAGTTATATGAAAATTCTGGGACAAATGGATTAGTAGTCAGAATATTTTTCAAGTTATGATCAGATTAATTTCCACTAAATCACCACAAAAAATAAAACTTTTGAAATAAAAAATGGTAATTTTGAAACAATTTTTTTTAAATAATTTACTAGTTTTTAAACTTTCTCGCACCATTTGCCTATTAACAGGCAAAACAGTTTAACCGTCCAAACGGCGCAGAAATAAAACTTTCCTAGACTTTCAATTAGAATATGTCATAGAATTTGCAATTTTCAAATATCATTAAAAAATTTTTACGACGACCTGTTCAAAAGTTATTTTTTCCTACTTTATTTGAGGATTTTTCCAAAGTTATCAGGAAAGTATTTGATAAATTTTTTGATGTCAGTTTACGTGTTCTGCAGTTTCAATTCGAAGTTTTATTTCTTCATGAGTGATTTTTGTGACACTTCAAATAATAAAAAAAAATATTTTTCCAGAAATTATTTTCCGAAAGAAATGAAAAAAAGTTGAACTCAAACTAGGCCAACAAAAACAAATCGAGCAAGTATGGAAAATTAAGTCAGACTTATTACATATTTATAGCGTAGCAATAGGACTAAAACCCTCTGGTATGGTACTGGATACTGGGGTTTAGTAACCTTGATTGCCGTAGCAAGCTGGGTATAAGATACTTAGCTTGCAGAACTTCTTAGATCCGTTAGATCAACTTGCAATGATATCTCCTGCGGATTAAGTAAGTCACAATACTTTGATTAATGTAGATACAACCTATGTATTCAATTACTCACAGTTTAACTAAATGTAATTTCTCTACTTACTCGTCTCAGCGTACTCTCTTGAATGAGTTTACCTAAACGCGGAACCGAGTAATGTCGAGTTGATTGCTCACTAGCCAGCTTATTGGTTAGCGGCCAATCTTAGAATCTAGCGTAGGCTAACTGCCTACACATTACTTCTGTATACACCATTCTACGTTCTGTACACAGAACATGATATTGTGTATACTAAGTATGTGTGGGAAATAACTTAGCGTGCTACGTCCCCCCGGTATACAAACAAAATTTCGCAGAAATTTTCTATACCTAAAGCTCTATTCTAAAAATTAAGTTTTTATTGTTATCGAAATAAACTTAAATACTACCTAAAACCTAACTTCTATAATTTGCCTGATCTACTGTAAATGAACACCCGAAAACATCCTAATATAGATTTTGTTCACCCCTAGCAATTCTACGGAAAATCCTAACAATTCCTAAAACCTAAGAAAAAAAAATTTTCAAAGCAAGTTTTTCAAAACAAGCAAGCTGAACTTAATAACAATAAGATTTCTTTCAAGTTAATCACTTTTATTTCTTTCTTCATCTCCGACTAAATGCTTGCAGCAAATTTTCTTCGATTACATCCTTCTCATAAAATCATTTCAATAATCATATTGTCCTCCGTCCAGCTTTTCATCTAACCCATACATCCGCCGTATCTTCAAACAATTATACTCGATGCTAGAACATACCTTAGACACGGCGGGCATGCGCTGAGTTCACTTTCAGGTGAAACTCAGCTCAAAAAATGGGTTCTGTGTAGATACAGTTTTCTATACTCATCGTCATTCCAGCTTCATCGATCCATCCAATCCACTCTTTCTATTGTTAATCTCATCCATTTTTTCACTACCAACTCAATAAACAAAATTTCTCTGTTTAATGAACTTTAAAGGCTCAATTTTCTGCAAAAAACGTTTAGGAATCCAGTTGATAGCTCAAGCATGCAATGTATTCATAGTATACTCAGCATGC
>SCLH01001147.1:58733-110920 GCA_004367855.1 Oikopleura vanhoeffeni | reverse complement strand
GAGTAATGTCGAGTTGATTGCTCACTAGCCAGCTTATTGGTTAGCGGCCAATCTTAGAATCTAGCGTAGGCTTACTGCCTACACATTACTTCTGTATACACCATTCTACATGATATTGTGTATACTAAGTATGTGTGGGAAATAACTTAGCGTGCTACGCCACCATGAGGCGAGTTCTAGAACGTCTAATAAAAATTCAAAGTCCTACTCTTCCCAGAGCTCGCATACGATTCCACTCAAACTTGGCATAAACCAAGGAAACAATAATGCTCGTAAATAAGGGGGGGTTAGATTTTTGAATTTCGGACAAGTATTTTCTAGAACTTGCATAAACCGCCTTATTGCCTAACTGCCAAAAACCGCCTAATCGCATTTTAGTTAACCAGAAGTGAAAACTCGAAAAATTAAAGTCGGATTTAGTCGAAAGTACCATCAAATTAAAGATTTCATGATGCCGAGAAGAAAATCTGCTTTTTGATTTTTTCAGTTTTTCATATAAATTTGGTTTTTATGTTTTGCTGAGAAAATTTCGAAAAATTCTCAAAAAGTGAAATGAATTTTATTTGGAATTTTTTATTATTTTTTTTAATTAGTAAATGCTTTATTATCGTTCTCATGCAATTTGGTGCTATTTGTTGACCTCAAAGAGACCTTGAAATGGTGCGACCTTTTTCACCTTAAGGGGGTTGTGGGTGTAAAATGTTGGAATTGCTGGGGAAAATAGCCCTCACCTCCAGCTGGACTGGAAGGGTCGATAACGGGCAGATGAGAATAAATGAGAAAAAAAAATACGGGAGACTTAAACCTTTTTCTGTCAACTGCAAGTAAAATTTTTTTATTCTGGTGAAGGATGGCTAACCGGTCGAAAAACTGGAAAAAATATGTTCTCAATTCACACAAAAATTGTAAAATCTCAATCAATTTTGCTCTTAATTGAATAAAACAAAGATATTTTGATAAAGTACGACGTCTTCGAATAATTACCATAATAGAAAAATTAACAAAAATCTCCTTTGATTTTTGGACGGTAAAAATGAAATTCAGAAATTCTCTTTCAAATCTGAATAAGCTCGGTCAATTTTGTTTGAAATTGAATTAAACAGGAAATGTATGAAACCTACGAAATATTGTCATATTTTACCATAAGCTCGTTGAAAAAATTATTCTCTGTAGGTTTTGAGCGTTAAACAGAGGATTTATTGTTTATAATTTCCCAGCAGAGGGTAAACTTTCGAGCATTGCAGAGAAGAGACGCACGCCCACGCTTAACAGCCTCGAACCAATCAAACCACTTTATTTACATATTTCATTTTAATTCTTAAATAAAAAAACAATTTTATGGATCTAGAAAATGAAAACAGAGAAACGAAGATAATGAATACTGCAACGAATTATGCACCCACAACCCCCTTAAGAGGTTCCCGACGGTATGAAACGTGTTTTTGAAGGTCTTTTACAGAAAAACGGTGAGAGCTACAAACTGTTATCTAGTATAGCTGGAATGACCAAAACCTCGACTGCAAGTTTCATGATTTTGAAAGTTATACTAAATGCCATTGCACCAGTAAACCGAATTTAAAACCGGTAATTTCAAATCTTAAAAAATTTTCAGCGCGTTAAAAAACACGAAAAAAGTTGAAACTTCTTGAGATTATGTAAAACTGCAGTAGTCAACTACTCTAAGGCCGAAATTTTCATTTTTATTGTTCGAACTCTAGAATTTTCTCAAATTATTGAATAAACAATTCCTAGTTATCCTACGGCGACCAAATTTACACCATGGAATTGGTAATTATGAGTTTATTTGATAGAAGGTCAACAAAATGATTTTACGACATTTTAAAGTCGAATTAATTTTGAGATGTTTTATGCTGTTAGGAACCCCCTTAAACGTTTTATTTCAAGCATACAGTATGCTGCATACTACACTGATAAACTGATATCCAACATCTTTTACATTATGTGACAAAGACTATGTCACACATCTGGTTCCTACTACAAGATTACCAACTTTGATTACTAGACAGGACCAAATTTTGGCAAAGTGTGAAAGGGAGATTTATTGTGATCAGATAATAAACTTTAAGAATAAGCTATTGAAATAAACTCTGTTAATTAACTTTGACGATTTTTGTGCTTTGGGGTCATATAGTATACCAAGTCAGCAAATGTAAATTTCAAATTCGCATTTTTGTGTCCAAAGAAGACACAAAAAAGAGGAAAATCTTAATAATGAAAATAAAAAAGCTACTCTTAGTAAAGCTTTTCGCGCCCATAACCCCTTCGACTGAAATTTACAGACTTCAAATTTTTTACTAGAGGTACAGCAAAAAATGGCTTCTATTTTCGCTACTAAGCAAGAATGGTGTCTTATACCAAAATATAGCGGGCACCGTTGACAAGTTAACCGTTGCCTAGTTAGTCGCTCAAGCTTGCCAATCCCTGCGTTCAAGAAACGAAAACAAATAATTTTCAAAATGCTACAAAAATGTACAAAGTTGAACTTTTCAGGCTTTATCGATGATCACTCTCGGAGAATGAGAAAAGGTCTTTTGTCTTGTTGACCAAGTATTGTACCGGGCTGATGTCCTCGATGAGCTCCGACGAAATGTTGATTGAAAACTGCACATTCGCAATCGCCACAAGTTGAACTTTATGAATTCTCGCGATTGTTTTTGAAACTTACGGCTTGCAAACGCGTACTAAAAATAATATTTGATCTCTTTTAATTTCCGCATAATAATATGTCATAAATATAACTTAATTAAAAAGGTACTGAAATGAGTCTGATGTGAAAATAACGGATTTTGAGATTAATGCAATTACAAAGTTATAACTATAAATCTTTAGTCTTGGCTTTTATTTTGAGAGTTTGCTACTTATGTACTTACAACCAGAGGATTGACGACAGGGTGAAGCCAAGCCATCACATTGGAAATATCCTAAATGTATTTAATAACTTGTTTTTATTGACTTGGTTTATGATTTTCGAGAAAAGAGAGAGGGGCGCAGGCTGCGCCGCGCAGCCGCTGAGGGGCAACATTCAATCGTCGAACTTTCGTTTTTTGTCAAAATATATTTGATTGTGAAATAAAGCCACTGAAGCATAAATTTAAATTTTGTAGAATGATTATTACGAATCTCACGAAAAAAGTGTTCGATGAAAGACGAATTTTGTTTTATGAAATTTAGACAAAAAAATAAATTTAGACGAAAGAATAAAAAATTCTGACGAAGAAATTTTTTGACGAAGGAAAATAATTCCTTTGTAGACATCATAAGGTGTTTAATGCTTTATCTGTTAAATCAGTATAAAAATGGATCCAAATTGCACTGGGTTTGCTGGGACACGTGGCTTTGCTCACTCGGGAAGCAAAGTAATATCCCCAGTAAACATTATGACTTGTTTTATTTTCCCCTGTGAATTTCATTATTATATCCCCTTAGGAAGTAGATTGTTAAATTCTGGTTTGGTCTAGTACATTATGTACGTTTAAGTAGTACCAATACTAGACCAAACCAGAATTTAATAATCTACTTCCTAAGGGGATATATTATTATATATTTTAATAAATTTACCGGCTTTGCTTAAGAACGTGGCTTTTTGGACACTCAAAGCAACATCATATCTTTAGTTAACATAATGACTTTGTTTATGTTATTACCGGTTTAATCGATGTCAAAATAAACAATGAAATGAACCAGTTTCGTTAAGAAAGTAAGTGATATTGTAAATAAAAGTATAAGCAAGCCGGTCTCTGAAGCGAAGGAGGGCTTACACCGCGGCGGTCAAAATAATACCTCAAATTTTGTGCACCAATATTTGGAAATTCTTATCAAGTTGAAAACTGTTATGAGGTGCCATAATTGAACTGGAATCCAACATATTGCAAAAAAGGTGACCATCAAGACCAACAGTAAACGAACACTCAAATGATTTCTTGAATTTTGCTGCATTGTTCTTGTACTGAATTAACTGTATTCAAACATAAGAAACGGACGTGCTTGTTCTCAAGAGGGAATAACCACATCTTGGCTCCTCAGTTAAAACCACGAAAATACTTATTTCGACTAAGTCTTATTAAAATTTCATAAAAATAAATGTAAGAAATAAATCATTTCGAATTATAAATAATCATTTATATTGATTTGAATATATGAAACGTTTGGAATTCGGAAAATTATTGTCATGGTGCTTTTTAAACTTTTGTGCGTCTTTTTATTTAGTTGAGCTTGTTTTAATAACCCTTCTTTATAAAGTTAATAAGTGATATGGGGAGTGTAGCAACTATATGGGCAGTGACTATCTGTACCTGCGTGTGAACTAATCGAAAAAAAATATCATCTAAAAAAATTATTTTAACCACAGATTATCAGTTGACTATAATTTTTTGTCTGGTCAAACCAAGCCAACGAAATTTTTGGCCTGGTCAAGCGGAGCCAACGAATGTTTTGGTCTGGTCAAGCAAAGCCAGACAAATACCTCTTGCTTGCCATGATTTGGCCCGGCCACATTAAAAGCAACAAACAATTTTGCTTCTACTTCATCTTCCTTAATTATTTTTCTTACAGTTCCTTAAAAATCTACCCATTTCCCTTATCTTCGAGTTTTTACAATAATTGTAATAAAATTTATAACCGGAAAAAATGGAGATAATTTGGGAATAAATGGGGATTCCATCCCTTGAAATGCATTCCTTTTTTGGGGAAAGATAGGAATGAAAAGGGATGGGATGCCTAAATTGGAGACAAAATAGGGATGAAGGATAGGGATCCATCCCTTTACAAGCCTGGATTTAACTGCTTCAATTTTTCGTAATTGAAACTGTTTGCTAGTGGTGAATTTTTGAATTGAAGTTATGCAAATGAAAAGTAAAATCCACTCAGAGAGCACCGCTAAAAGTGTGAAAGAATTGCGCTCTCTGATTGGCTCTGACTTGGCTTGTAGAATGTTCAAGCTTACTTCCAATAAAAAGATTTTTTCGAGATTCTAATGGTTAACTTTATGAATCTAATTTTCACATAAAAAATGAAAATCTATCGGTGGTGTCTACAATCAAAATTGTTCATTTTAATTTACGCAAAAAAATTGGGAAACCGATGCAAAAGCCGTCTCTTTAAAAAGCGGGATCAAAAGGCTTTTAATAAATTTCGTCTGAACAGTGTTTTTGTTGTAATATTTTTAAGTCAGAGTGAGAAAAATCGCTTCATCAAAGCATGCGCATTCACGAGAAAATGAAAAACAGGATTAATTTGGAACATTTTACGAAATTCATCACTCAAATTATTAAAAAATATTTAAAATATCAGTTATATCTAGCGTCAGCACCGTCGATTTCGACCACTTACCACTTAATATTTAAGAAAAAAACTTTTGAGCACTTTTGGGTTTTATATCAAATGAGCCAAAAATATTTATTGAAAAAAACATTTTTATAATTTTTAGGGGGTTGTGGGTGCTCAAAGTTTAAAAAGTGAGTTTTTTAACTTTGTCCTCCTCGGAGTTAAAATTTCGAAATTCTCAGAGATTATTTAAATTGTGATTTAAAAATGAATGCAAATAAAAAGAAAGTTTTTTTGATAATTTAAGGGGGTAGATGGCTTTGGAAGTTCTCGAAAATTTCTTCAAAAATTCTTTTTCACGGAAGTAGAGCGCGTTGTTACAAAAACAGATACTANAACCACGTGATACTACCTCATGGTAGGCTCAAGGAAATGTATGTTTATCTCAATAACTGCGCAGTGCTCTGTTCCACTCAATACCTTTGTCTGATTAATTATATCTGTTAGGAATCAAAAAATATTTTTAAATAAGTTCAAAATATTCATGAAAATTTTTTAGGAAAAAATTGTTAGTTTTCTCGATTTCATAAAATTATTTGATGATTATTACAATATTAAGGCAAATATGGTATAAGAGTACCACTCTGGCATGATTTTTACAAATTAAATATTTTTTCAAAACATATCATTCTATCCATACTAATATCGAAATAATATATTTTGAAATTTAACTTCCAAAGAAATATTTTTGCTCCAGATATGTCCAGAATGCTAATTTTTTTGGCAAATTGTACTGAAAACACTTTTCTAAAAACTGGTTGCATTGAAATTTTAATTCCAGATTTGGGTCAAAAATTATTTTTTCGGAAGTAAGACTTTAAGCAAAAAATCGCCTTTTAATCAACTCGTCATAAAATTTGAACCTATTATCGGAAAAAATGTTAGGTGATATTTTTAGATTCACATTGTTGAATTTTAAAATGTTTTCGAAAGAGAAATTTCTGCGATCATTTTTAGCTGTTTTAAAGTGGCTTGAGCCTTTCAAAAGGCTCTATGCCTCGGAGGGTTAAAAACATTGATACCCATTTTTTTAGTTTTGAAATTCCTTATTTCAAATCGTCATTTTTTTTTCTCTGAGAGGTCAAGTTTGGCCATATATATTCTCGTTATAAGCTAGTCTTATTTCTAAAGTATCCGAATCGGATAATCCGATGCTATATTTTAAGAGTCTATTAACAGAAAACATCTCGTGTCTTTTCATATTTTGTAATGTGATAAAAAATTTCAGGTGTCATCTTTCACTTATCTAAAAGTGCAATATTGTTTGTATCAAATTAAATCACTTTTAATCAAAAAAATAAATACGGATTTTTTGTATCTGTAGAATCATCGAAAATTTCTCTTGGCGTACGTACAAAAATTTTAAAACAAACTTCATTCCTTTATACATTCTTTAATGGATAAAATAGCTTTGGTCAGCATCTGACCCAATTATATGCTCCAGAATTTATAGGATTATTTTTAGCCGATTTACGACAGGAATAGGACGTATACGACGGGATGTTTAATTTTTACATTTCCTAAAAGAATTTTCATTACCAACCGTTCATTTTAATAAAATGTAATAAACCAACTATTCGCGAACCAGGACTAAAAAAGTCAAATTTTATATATCCGAAAAAACTAAGAGTCTAAAAGTTTACCATAACATTTAATGGCTGAAGCTTTAGTTTTTCATGTTTATAAATAACTGTCTACGAATTAAGGTATTAAAAATTCAATAAAGATTAGCAAAAAAAAATTACCTGGAATAGCATTTTTATTGGCCAATGGGGTATTTGCCAAAGTTGGTTTTGTTAGCTTATTCGCCATATTATAATCACCAGAGTCAAAATATTTTTTGTTATTTCCTTGAAGTTTCTTCATCAAGAGAGAATTTCCCTTTCTTTTGTCGATGTTTCCATATCGAGATCTGAACTTGAAATAAGTCTTCGACTGAGATGGTTAAAATTCAATTCTGTTAACAAAATGTCGATATAAAACTTTTGTTATAAGTTCATTATAATTTGTAATTAGGGGATTAAAAAAGCTGAAAGCGGCATTATCAAACAAAAAAGACGTCATTATTATACAGTGCCAAAAGAGTGAAAAAGCTGGGACTTGAACAAATTACACAACCTACATAATAACAATTTAACTCGAATTTGAATTATCTAATAGCGACATTTTTGTCACTTGTTTATAACTTCTTGAATTGGGAAGTTGAAAAACAACTCATGGTCATCTCCAAGCCCACGTTAAATTTGAAGCCATAAGACCCTTTTCTGACGCAAGACAAAACAAGTTTTAAATCGCGAGTATAAGCATCTCACTCTAACGTGAAAAGTCTTTTTTTAAATCAAAACGTCATTATGAAAGCTGAAAATTGTTAAAACGATATTTTTTCGCTAATGTGATTTCCCAAAACCATCGCATAATGGTGTATTTGCATAAAACAATTCGAAAATGATTTTCAATCTATCGTATGTTATTTAAGGGACATTTTTGAAATTGATAGTTCACATTATACATTTACGACAGCAAAACTTGACTTTTTTGAAAATTTATTGCATAAAAATAACCGTAAAATATTTGAAGGTATTTTAATTTGTATAGAAGAGCCAAATTTAAACACTCAAAAAGATCACAAAATCATGAAATTTTTATGTATTTGCTTCCTTCATACAAAATCTGACATCCCTATCATTTAATAATTTCCACGAATCGGGCATTAATTTCGCGAAACTAAGGCCCGATTCGTCAAATTACTTTTCGACCCAAAAAACTTTTCTGTTAAAAATTCTGCAAATTTATTCTCATTCTGAAGACGCAAAACATGTCAATAAAACCAATTTTTAAATTGAAATAAAACAAATTACCAAAATGCCTAGGATTTAATACTCCACAAAACGCAATCAAATAAAAGTTAAAAAGAGTAAATTTGGGAAATTCAATCATGAGAATGACGTCATTCATGACGCCCTCAAAGTAATCTGAAATATAAATCTCAAAAAAATTCGGCGATATTGACACTGGAAGTATTTTATCTAAAAATCGTGAAATTGCGTAGGTTTTTTTGGGTGATAATAGGCCGGCGATATCGCCCCCTGTATATGCATGATAAATGCAACAAATAGCCCCCAGGATGCCCACAAAATGCAGTTCCGATAATACCATAAACAATCGAGAATCCCCTTAACCCGCACCTGCAACGCTGTGTTTTAAAACACAGAGACCAAAATTATTTTTGGGAAGTATCATTTTGGCCACCGGAATATCGGAACAGACCCCCGAAAGTTCCCCTTATTTTTAATTTCAAGAATTTTGATGAGTTTCAGAAATTGCTCATCAGACCGGAAATGCATTATTTGGATGCAATTTTATATTTTATGCAGTTAAAACAGGACTGTAACCAGATGATAATCTACAAATATACTTATAAAGCTAACTTTCGGAGAGGAATGTTTTGAAATTGTTTATTTTGACACCCGGCACCACCTGGTGGTGCAAAAAGCAATCTCTTTTATCTCGTGACTGAGACTCAATTTGAATCTATGAATATACTTATGGGGGTCTTCAAGCGAAAATGTTTTTCATCATTTTTTTTGTTATCCGACACCACCTGGTTAATTTAACTCAATTTCTGAAATGTTATTTTTGAAATCAGCCATTTTTTGAGATAAAATACTCATCGTGTGTTTTAAAACTCTCAAGTGCAGGTACGTAATAGAACAAGTGCAGGTGGGGGTTAACGTGAATATTCTCCTAAGATATAACGTCATAATTTATATACAGTTGAGTGCCTCTATAAGGACGATCCGATTTCAGCTTCTGCGTCATAAGACGCTGGGGGCAAACTTCCGAGAAAAAAGTGCGTCCTTATAAAGTCCCTGGCAAACTTCACGAAAAAAAGTGCGTCCTAAGAGAAAAAAAAATCAAAAAACAAGATTTTTACAATATAACGCTAAAATTTTGGAAAGATTACCATTTCAACTAATATGACGGTTTTTGAGGTAATTTTTTTGTATTTATTTGAAGAAAAATATTAACAAAAAATATAACGAAAATGGGCAGTACGATAAATGTGGCAGAGGTTAAATTAGGCGGATATATCAAATTTAGGCAATTAGAAGAAAAAAATCAAAATTTGGCAATTTGAGGAATAGCAACATACACTTTATCGGGTGACAGTGCATATCCATAATTGTTTTCATCAATACGGCCAATTGAAAATCCCAAATATTCCAGCGAATCTTGTGCTAAGGATCATTTTTTCGGACTCAATTTCAATCAATGTCGCAAAAGTGCCTGAAAAACAAGTCCCAAA
Organism: Oikopleura vanhoeffeni; assembly: GCA_004367855.1. Taxonomy (NCBI): domain Eukaryota; kingdom Metazoa; phylum Chordata; class Appendicularia; order Copelata; family Oikopleuridae; genus Oikopleura; species Oikopleura vanhoeffeni. The sequence continues at coordinate 101,271 of SCLH01001147.1, read as the reverse complement.
TGTTTTAAGTGATCGTCACAGGTTGCACTTGCAACTAATATATCATCTAAGTAAAAGATGAAATACTCTTCAGGGATGTTTCGTCATGCCCTTTTCATACATTCTTGGAAAATTCCAGGTGATGGTTTAGCACCAAAGGGCATTCGATTGGTAATGAATCGTCTTCCAAGAGTAACAAAACCAGCCAAAAGTTTTGTTTCCTCATCTAATTCCAACTGATTAAATGCTGATGTTATGTCCAACGCGCTAAAAATCCGTTTTTTAGCTAAGCTTTGAGACAATTCTTCGTGTTTGGCAATGGACAGGTTGGCAATGGTACTGTCGCTGTGATTAATTTCTGCAATAACTCCATTCTCGCAGCTTTCCTCGAGGTGACATTCTAACCATGTTCGCTGTGCATTGGGAACTCTCCAAGAAATAGCATAACACGTTTCTTTGTTATCTATTACATGGATCTCACTTTACTCGGTCCGTTGTCGGTGGCTGTAAAACATCCTTTATCATGGTCGTTCATGCTGAACAAGTCTCTACTATTAGAAATGACTGTTGTCATCTCATTCTGTTTATCTGGTGTGAAATGGTCCATTCGTGTCTTCAAACGCATCCACGTTGCTTGCATTGCCTCTTTTACTGGGAACTTGAGCAACGAATCTACATGACTAGATTCCTTGTAATTTGCTCTGAAGGTAATGTTTATGTTACCTGGACCTAAACGGATTGGTTTGCCAGTTTCTGTAATATCTCAGTATCATCTCTGATATTGATTGATTTCTACTGGTTATCACTTCTCTGACTAGCACATCTTATTTCACGCAAAGAGTAATCCAACAGATTCGACTTGGATGTGCACGTTTCATGGTCGATTCTTGTTACGCATGATTTGTAGCAGAGTGTGCTCTCTGACTCAATGTACTGTACACGCTATTCGTCTTGCAAAGAAATTAAGCTTCTGATTGGTGAACAGCCTGGACCGTAATCGGTCGTAATCAATGCAATTTTCACTTCTTTTCGTGGGAAATATACCTAAAATTGACTGAGCCATAATTGGACGTAATCAATGAAATTTTNAAAATATTAACAAAAAATATAACGAAAATGGGCAGTACGATAAATGTGGCAGAGGTTAAATTAGGCGGATATATCAAATTTAGGCAATTAGAAGAAAAAAATCAAAATTTGGCAATTTGAGGAATAGCAACATACACTTTATCGGGTGACAGTGCATATCCATAATTGTTTTCATCAATACGGCCAATTGAAAATCCCAAATATTCCAGCGAATCTTGTGTTAAGGATTATTTTTTCGGCCTCCATTTTAATCCATGTCGCAAAAGTGCTTGAAAAACATGTCCCAAATGTTTTAAGTGGTCGTCATAGGTTTCACTTGCAACTAATATATTATCTAAGTAAAAGATGAAATACTCTTCAGGGATGTTTCGTCATGCCCTTTTCATACATTCTTGGAAGATTCCAGGTGATGGTTTAGCACCAAAGGGCATTCGATTTGTAATGAATCGTCTTCTAAGGGTAACAAAGCCAGCCAAAAGTTTTGTTTCCTCATTTAATTCCACCTGATTAAATGCTGATGTTATGTCCAACGCGCTAAAAATCCGTTTTTTAGCTAAGCTTTCGAGACAATTCTTCGTGTTTGGCAATGAACAGGTTGCCGGTCGTAAATTATCGTAAGTTGTGTTGGTGATGTAATACATTTGTATTACTCATTAAGTACTCGACACCTTATCCGCCTACACGTTCATCGTGTTAGGATTGAAGCGACTTATTCTTGAGTTAAACAACGCCAATTGGAGGTGATACAGTAACCGGTTTACCGTCAATAACAGTTGTCTATAATTGACAGCCATTCGGTATCGATTCTTTCCTTTTTTAGGAACAATAAGTACAGGTGATATATGTACGGTACTGTCGCTGTGATTAGTTTCTGGAATAACTCNATTCTTGCAGCTTTCCTCGAGGTGACATTCTAACCATGTTCGCTGTGCATTGGGAACTCTCCGAGAAATAGCATATCACGTTTCTCTGTTATCTATTACATGGATCTCACTTTACTCGGTCCATTGTCGGTGGCTGTAAAACATCCTATATCATGGTCGTGCTTGCTGAACAAGTCTCTACTATTAGAAATGAGTGTTGTCATCTCATTATGTTTATCTTGTGTGTAATGGTCCATTCGTATCTTCAAATACATCCACGTTTCTTGCATTTCCTCTGTCAAGGGAACTTGAGCAACAAATCTACATGACTAGATTCCTTGTAATTTGATCTGAAGGTAATATTTATGTCACCTGGATCTGGATCTAAAACGGATTGGTTTTTCCGTTTTCTGTAATATCTCAGTATCATCTCTGATATTGATTGATTTATGCTGGTTATCACTTCTATGACTAGCACATCTTATTTCACGCAAAGAGTAATCCAACAGATTCGACTTGGATGTGCACGTTCCATAGTCGATTGTTGCTACGCATGAGTTGTAGCAGAGTATGCTCTGTCTCAATGTACTGTACACGCTATTCGTCTTGAAAATAAATTAAGCTTCTGATCGGTGAACAGCCTAGGCCGTAATCGGACGTAATCAATAAATTTTCGCTCATTTTTGTAGGAAATACACCTAAAAATGCCTGGGCCGTAATCAATGAAATTTTCGATTCTTTTCGTGGGAAATATACCTAAAATTGACCAAGCCATAATTCGACGTAATCAATAAAATTTTCGATTCTTTTCGTTTTTTGTGTCACCTAAAATATCTTCATACCATTTTTTGTGTCATACCTACTTGAAACTCAGGCGGTACCTAAAATTTACTTAGCCATAATTGGACGTAATCAATGAAATTTTCGATTCTTTTCGCGGGAAATATACCTAAAATTGAATTAGCCATAATTGGACGTAATCAATGAAATTTTCACTTCTTTCCGTGGGAAATATACCTAAAGTTGACCAAGCCATAATTCGACGTAATCAATGAAATTTTCGATTCTTTTCGTGGGAAATACACCTGAAATTGACTGCTTGGTTTAGGCATCATAAGGGCTGCTTATTTATAATGAAAAAAAAAGTGCGTACTTATAGCGATGCCGGCAATCTTTAGAAAAATTATCTGCGTCCTTAAAAGTCATGGGGGCAAACTTTTGAAAAAAAAGTACGTCCTAAGGGTCCGTCCTTATAGACGCACTCTACTGTAGGTGAATCATGACGGTATATCTCAGGAGTTTTTTTTAATTTTTTTGCTGATCGCGGAAGTATTTTTTGTAAAGATATTTATATCTGTGGTGTATGGATTTGAGTCTTGTAGTCAAGAAGTTTATTATCATAAATAAATCTTAACACCCATGGCTTAACTTTCACAAAATAAAATTTGTATGGAATGATCTTTACCTACAAACTTTTTTCCCATTTTTTTCATCAAAGTTTTACTAAATTTATCATGGTGCGCATTCTAGTACAGTATTTTATAAATATTTTTTTTTTAATTAATTGGATCACGGATTTGCTATCGTAGTAAGGTCATAAGATGATATCACGGAGAATAATATTATTGAGTCTAAAGTGTTGAGCTGGAAATATGGAGCATTAAAAAGCCTTATCCCCTTCATCTTGTATTTTAAAATAAACTCTCAATGTTTTATTATTTCTTTATTTAATTAATAAAAGTAGAATGTGTCTCTAACCGGCACAAGTTTTGAGATGTTTTTGTACTTTTGCCGATATTTATGAAAGCCCAAAAAGACAGAATAGCAGAAAAATTTTAAAACGTACTTTTTGATATCTTTTCATTGATTACCTCAAATTATTATGGTTTTCAAAATATCAAAAAGAGGACAAGTTGAAATTGTATTTTGATTTTAGAATTTTTATTTCAAAAACAAATCAAACTTCATTACAAGTTTTTATTTAAAAAACATGATATAAAACTTGCTGTATTTACTTGTGTTGGACACAAGACTTTTCCATTTTAATTCGAATTTATCTACAAAAAAATCATTTTTAATATACAATATAGCTTTATATACAAAAATACAAAGATTTTTCCAAACTAGTACAAAATTTTCGGGTCGATATTTGTACCAGTTAGGGAGCGAGCAGGGGTCGGCAGATTTTTTGAAATCGTTTGCTCTGCTCTAGCACNACCCTTTTACGGCACATTCAACCAGATTGCTGACCCATGAGGCAAAAATCGACAAAAACAGCTCCTGTACACGAAAATTCAGACAATTTTTCGGATTCTCACCAAATCTCAAATTTTTCCGGTATATGCTCTAGGATCCTTGTTTCTTTGAAAAAAGCTGAAGGACTCGTGTTTAACCGCGGTTGACCAGATGGTTGGTGGGAGTGGAACTAAACTTTCTAATGGAATCGCGAGATCAAAAATAGATCTTCCGAATGTATTTTTCAAAAATGTCCAGTCTGCATTTGTCTAACCGTACGAAGCCTCTGAAATCCCAAAAATCACTATCAACACCCACTTAACTTAAGGGCCTTTAAGTGCCAAAGTTTACCATTGCTTCAAGCGATTATTTGTTAAATAAGATATTGTGAATTTTTGGAGAAATTTGTTTAACAAAACGGGTCTACTATTCATAGTCGAGCTTTAAGGTCTTTCAAAATTTAGATTTTTTCTACACAATAATGTTCAAATTTTGAAGAAACCATACTTTTATTTTTGAAAACAAATTCAAAGAATCACTCAAAGGTATTACAGGGAGAGGGGCAATGTCGCCGAAAGTTTTTTGGCAAAAAAATTAGGCAATATTGGGCACATACGGCGATATAGGAACAAAAATAAATTTATTTGCTTGACTGATGTCTATTTTCCTGCCAGGAGACAAAATTGAGCAAAATCAATGAAATTTTTGGCATTTTCACGTTTTTCCAGTTTTTGATGGATTTTTGATTAGTTTAAAATTTAAACGATAAAAATAAAGCTGAAAAGATTCCGAGTGACGATTTGCATATATGTTTACAAATGAAAACTGATTTTAAGCTCTGAAAAATAACTTTCACTTCATTTTACATCGATTTGAGCCTGAATTTATATAAAACGTCAAATCGTCAGTCGGAATCTTTTCAGCTCGATTTTTATCGTTTCAAATTTAAACCGATCAAAAATCGATCCAAAACTGAAAAACGTGAAAATGAAGAATTTCATGCTTTTTGCTGAATTTTGTCTTCTAGCAAAAAAAATAGACATAAGTAAAGCAAATAATAAATTTGAGTGATTCTTTGAATTTATTTTTAAAAATAAAAGTATGGTTTCTTCAAAATTTGACCATTATTGCGTAATGCAAAACGTATTATGTATAACATAATGCAATACAGTTTCTAAAATATATGTATATTTCGTATTAATAGAGTAACGGCTCTCGGTTGACAGATCGTGACAATTTGAAGGATACAAACAACGCAGAATACTAGCATCAAATCAAAACCCTTAATTGCAGAATAATCCGATTTCATTGGTCAGATTTGGGCTGATCAATCAATCAAATGGTCGTATTCCGCATTTTTCAAATAGTAACGATCTGTCGGTTAAGGGCCTTTCATTCATTTTATAGTTAACAGCGATAAACAGGTCATTTATAATTCTTCACTAGATGTCCCAATGTTTTATTCTCTTGGCGTCACATCTATTTATGAATATATCAATCTCAGATTTGGCAAAATTGCACGTATATTCATCACAGTTATATTTCTCATTCAATCATGTTTGTATAACGGATTGGTAGTGTATGCTCCAGCACTGGCTATGGAAAAAGTTGCTGGATTAGGATTGGCTAGAAATTGTGAAAAAATAATTAAAATTCACATAAAAACTGAAATTTGTTTTAAAATTTGTTTAATTTTAGATTTGTTTAAATTGCAGAAAATCGGTCCCATCATAAAATTCGTAATTATTCTAAAAATTAAGTGATCGTTTATTAAATTTCGATGAAATGTTTGATAATATACAGACGAAACAATATCGCCAAATGTTTTTTTCGGGGATATTCGGACTGAAATAAAGTTATTCATTATAAAACGAAAACGCATAAGTGACACTTATTAAATTTTAAGCTGCACTGACGCAAGTCGAAAATTATGCAATAAAAAAATAAGTTTTTTTTATTAAAAAACTTATTAAATGTTTGAAATAATATCGAAAATTTGATCTGAAAGAACGTCACACGGTGCTTTTTTTGAGGGTGAACCGTGCGTCACTTGATGACGCAATCAAAGTAATAAGAAATAAAAAACATCAAACACCCACGAAATTCGACGACATTGGCACTCTCGATGATATATCGATTACGAGGCATTCTTGTCATTTTTGCCAACTTTTAGAAACGACTTATTCGATTGAGTTCTTACATAGCTCAAACTGAGCACAAATATTCTAAGAAAAATAAATTTTAAATAATTGTGTCGAACCCGACCATTGTTTCCAATTTTTTTATCAAAACTGATAATTAAACAATTTCAGAAAACGCTGAAAAAAAAGAAAAATGGTCCGATGCGGGGGAATCGTTTCCAATAGCCGAATTATATAAAAATTACGGGGTAAAGTGTCAAAAATGCCCCGGAGGACCTGTTATAGATATGCGCACTAGAAACATTTCAAACAAAAATATTGAAATTGCGTAGGTTCTGTCAGTGATCATGGCCCATAATGTATAATTTTCATGAGATGTTCTCAAATATTTTTTCAACCAGGTCATAGATGTAAATATCGGAATATTGGTAGTTGGAATAACTTGTATTTTGTATACATCATTTGGAGGTATGAAGGCTGTTGTTTGGACGGATGTTTTTCAAACTATTTGGATGTTATCTGGATTCCTGGTCATAGTTATTGTTTGTGCTATTGATTTTGGTGGATTTGATAAGTTGATCGCAGCAGCTTCTAGGGGTGGACGAACAGAGGGTCTAGATTGGATTTGAATTTTTCTAAAGAAATCTTAAAATGACAGACAATGACTCATTTAACATAATTGACCAAATCATTGATGAAATACTCTCATAAACGAGAATAAGTTTGTTAGGGGGTGTACAGTACACCATGTACTGTTCTCCTTATTGGACAGAGAAAATGGCTCCTTTTCTCCCTTTCTTTATCCAATTCATTTTTTTCGTCGATTTAAAACCTTTATCTCCAGCAGCTAGAGTCCAGCTATTAAAAATCTGAAGGTGGCAAATATTTATAATTTTCGACTTAAATATCTAGAATGTTTCAATTTTTTCCAAGATGTTATTTTTGCATTGACTACAAAATAATTACAGCAGGGTCCGGCGGATAGGTGAAAGTTTTTTCCGCTCAAAACTTCACCTATTAGCCGGATTTCACTATTAGCCGGATTTCACACATCCGCGCGGACGGCTGGGAAAGATACGCCTCTGATTGGTCAATAAAACAAGGTCTAGATTTTATTATTTAGTTAAAGGCAAGTCGAGTGAAATTAAGGCTGATTTTCTCCATTTTTAATCAAAATGCAAAAGTGCGGTTTTGAAAAACTCAGAAACTCTTTTCGGATTATTGACCTCACGCAGTAATTTTGAATTTAGCTTCTAGAATGCATTTATTTGATTTTATATTTCGGACCAAATATATCAAATAAAATTTCTACAGCCTGAGTTTTTTTTAATTGGGCATTTTTTTCCTCCAGTCGGACTAGACAGCGTTTGACTGGAATAAAAATGGCCCCAGAAACAACAAAAGCTAAATTGGGCCATTTTTTCTACGAGAAAAAAATGGCCAAATTTGCTGGAACATTGAAAAATCGTTCAATATTTTGAATAAAATATTATTTATTCAATAATTATTTTAATCTATTTATAGCTGAGAGAAATGAGTGGAAAACTTTGAAAATTGTCGCGAGACAATTCAAACCAAAAAAATACAACTTATCTGAAGAATGTTCAAATACAATACACGCGACTAATCTTAGTTTTTTTTGAAAAGAAAGGAAATTTATATATGATTCGACCATGCGGGAAATTTAAATATTCGGAAAAATATCTTCACTTCACTTAATTTGGAGAACGTTGCCGCTTTTGGGTTGAATATTATCGACCAGACTGGAAATTAAATTGTGTCATGAATACAAGTGTATACAGGTATTCAATACACTACTACAAAAAAATGGTTGTAGACGTGGTTGTCATGCACTTATAATCGCAGAGAATATTTCCAGAAAGTCTCATCTTTGATTTTCAAACGAAAGAAAAAATAGAACTTCGTGAAAAAATTGCCCTAGAAATAATTGGCTGGGAATTATATTTGAACAAGAATGTGTGCAGATTTTGAGGCACAGATCAACTGTACTATGATAAATAGAAAAAACGACAAAATAATTAAATGATGTTTTGTCATTGCAAAATAAATTCTCACAAATATGCCTATATTTGGCTTTTCGAAACCGCCTATCTTTTGCTTAGGAATTTTTGAATAAATAACCTATCTTTGCTCTTACTCTATCCGCCGGAAAAAGTTTTGTTCGCTCAAAACCTGCACCTAATTAGCCGGATTTCAACCTATCCCCCTCTACACTATCGCCGCCACTGCTGTATGAAAGTAATTTTAACGAAATTTTTGATCTCAAAAGCAATATTTCAATTGCATACATTTTTTGATCAGAGGTTGATCCAGAGATTGGCAGAGTTTGCTCTGCTCTACCGCTCTGCTCTGCTCTACTTTTTTAAGCGCAGAGCAGAGCAAACGTTTTGAAAAATCAGGCTAGAGCAGAGCAGAGCAAACGATTTGAAAAATCAGGGTAGAGCAGAGCAGAGCAAACGTTTTGAAATCAAAATTTTAAGAGCAGAGCAGACCCAAAATTAATAAAACTCTACTTTGAGATTGCGTTTATTGGTCGTTTTTCGATATGAGAATTATAGCGGAATGCCCAAAATTGCCGAAAATTTTGTTTCAAAACCAATTCCTGGAGGTCCCTGGAAGCTAATAATTTTTCCACCGTAAGGTTGTGCCGTACTGATCCTTACATTTTTGAGACACGGCGGGTAGTGGCGGGAGTATGAAAATTTATTTTGAAATTTCAAAACATGGATTTTTTCGAAGTATTTTTGGAGATTGGTTATAAAAAAATTTCGAAAAACAAATTTCTTGCGGGCGTTTCAGTCAATTTAAAAAACAAAAAAAATTATCAAAGGCCGATAAAAGGAGATATTATATTTCGAATTTAATTTTGTCGAAAAATGAGCCCAAAATCAGCCGAAGGCCGATAAAGGAGGAAATTATATTTTTATTTAATTTCGCTGAAAAATGACCCCAAATCGGCCAAAGACCGATAAAGGGAGATATTATATTTTGAATTTAATTTTGTTGAAAAATGAGCCCCAAATCGGCCGAAGGCCGATAATGAAGAAAATTATATTTCAATTTAATTCTGTTGAGAAATTAGCCCAAAATCGGCCGAAGGCCGATAATGAAGAAAATTATATTTTAATTTTATTCTGTTGAGAAATTAGCCCAAAATCGGCCGAAACCCGATAAAAGGAGATATTATATTTTGAATTTAATTTTGTCGAAAAATGAGCCCAAAATCAGCCGAAGGCCGATAAAAGAGGAAATTATATTTTCATTTAATTTTGCTGAAAAATGTCCCCAAATCGGCCGAAGACCGATAAAGGGAGAAATTATATTTTGAATTTAATTTTGGTGAAAAATGAGCCCCAAATCGGCCGAAGACCGATAATGAAGAAAATTATATTTTAATTTAATTCTGTTGAGAAATTAGCCCAAAATCGGCCGAAAGCCGATAAAGGGAGATATTATATTTTAATTTAATTTTGTTGAAAAATGAGCCCCAAATCGGCCGAAGGCCGATAAAGGGAGATATTATATTTTGATGTAATTTTTTAACTCTGATTTGATAAAGGCCTTAAAGGCATCAAAAATGCTTCAAATTGATACGGGGTGATAATTAAGTGAACCAAGAACCCCATCATCAAAAAAAAATTCGAAATTTTCTAAGTATTTTTAATAAGATGAAGTTGAAAAATAATGTTTGCTCGAATTTGACCACTAAAACTCCGAAATATTGACTTGACGTCAGTCAACTTTCTCATCAGTATTTCACTGGCTTTCTTTTGAGCTTACTTCAGAGAAATCGAAGCACGTTTTTTTCGGAATTTTTTCGACAATGACCAAAAAAATCATTTTTTCAAGTCTTGATCGAAATATGGGAAAAACGCAACTACAACCCTTCAAAATGCTACAAGGTGTAATTTAAAAAAATTTGGCCCAATTTTGAAACTAAACCTCGGAGGAGATAGATTTTAAAGCCAAAAATCATGAAAAATCTGCCGATCCCTGGGTTGATCAGAGGCCTACGAAATGGTAATAGGGAACGAAAGTAAATAATAATCGACAAAAAATAAATATCGATGATAATGATTATCATTTTATTGTTTACCTCGAAAAAAGTAAACAAAATACTTTCACGTAGTCTTAAAGGAATATTATAAAATATTATTCATGGTTTGAAAATGAACAACTCTTACATTTTTAACTTTTTGATTTCAATTGAGAACTAAATCAAAATTATTTTTCTAATCCTTAGAAAAAGACTTCGAAATTGATCCTAGATATCGTCATACTTTTTGGACAGTCGTCATTGGTAATTGCACTGGTGCTGAAATGGCATCATTCACTTGTCAGCAGTATAAAGTTCAGCGATACCTATCTTGTAAAAGTCAATGGGAAGCACAAAAATGTGTTCTCATTTCTATCATCACAACTGCATTTATTTCAGTTAGAGTATGAAAATCACTTCAAACTAAATATCGCTCTGTTTCAAAATACTTTGTCGTCGGTAAGGAATAAGTGGAAGCGATGAGGGTAAAAATAAAATAAAAAGAACAAAAGACGTACGAGACCTTTATAAAAAAAGGTTAAACCAAAAAATTTTGAACTTTCAAACTGATGAATTACTTTAAAAACCAAATCGAAATTAAGACCTGAAGGTGGAATTTAGAAACAAAAATAATCATCAATTTTTATTTTTGCGAAATTAGTCATTTTTTGAAAGATTTCTTAAGCAAAACTTTTGATATTTTTTGAACAATTTTTTGTATTCGTTATTTTTATGTGGCAAATTTTACTTTGATAAACCCGTGTATTTAGCATTTAAAAACAACCCCGTACTCAGACAAGTGTCAATCCGACTTTAAAAATGATTTTGAAGGCGTATTTGAAAGTTCAATCAAATTTTGTGTACGATGAAATAACTACTGACAAAAAGTTAATTTTATTTATTTATTATTTTTTCTTAAACATAGCTGAAACGGATCCGATTTATTCTGTGCCATTGTTTTCCAGCCAAATCATAACTTTTTTAGTTTGACATATAATTATTGAAAAAGAGAAAAAACCATTCTGCATCAGGGAAAATAAGTAAAAAGTTTTTTTGAAACATTAATATTTGTGAAAAACTGTTTGATCTATAATATAGAGCGAATCTTTATCCTTTTCCCAACGGAACTCCATCCCAAAAACGTTTACTATCTCTATAGCGCGTGTTCGAATCCCACTGATGTTGTCTAAGTGATTGTCTTAGTGATTGCTTGAGTGATTACACACCGATCAAATTTAGCGATCTCAATATCAATTATCTTTGCCTCATCATACAAAACAATCAGTAAGACAACATTTATTCGAACACGCGCTATAGAGATAGTAAACGTTTTTGAGATGGAGTTTTGTTGGGAAAAGGATATGAAGGCGAAAACATCTCACACACTTTTTTCGCTTTTTGGACATAAATATTCTGGAAATAATAATATTCTAAAATAATCTTCAAGTTTTATTGAGTCATGTGGGTAATGGGCAACACTTTTGGTTAAAAGCTCGTGTTTTGCCCATTGCTGACAATAACTCGTTTACCGAAAATGCTAAACGTTGATAATCTAACTTTGACATGCCACAATTGAAATGGTTTAATCAACCGGGTACTTGTGTAATACATTTTTGGATAAGAGTTTTTCGGGTTTTGGTAATTTTTATAAAAATCAAAGTGTCCGGTAAAACTCTTTACTGGTGGTCAGAAAATGTAAAAACCAGAAAAAATTTTCAAAATATTTAAAAAAAATTAAAATTACACAAAAAAGTCTCCACTTATAACTCCCTAGCTTTTAACCACTTATAACCATCCTTATCAGTTGACACCCCCCTTATTGGCATAAGCTGTAGGGGAGCTTTAAGTGGTGAACCACTGTGAATCCTTGGAAATAATTTATCCAAATAATAGACAAAAAGATGAAAACTTTAATTCAAAAACCTTCTTTCTGACCATTAGTTTCTTTTGTTATGAGGAACATTTTTGTCACCACTGGCCCCTCATTCTCTTGGTCCAAAACCTACGTATAAGTGCCCAAAAATTTCACAACTCAATAAAAGTTTTAGCTTTATTTGCCGGGTATAGTGCTTATGCTTACTTTGAAAATTGTGATCCTATTGCTGCAACTTGGGTTGATAAACGAGATCAAATTTTGCCTTATCTTTCGCTTTATATTTTTGGTGATATTGCTCCTGGTGTTGCTGGAATTTATTTAAGGGGGGTAAATAACGCCTTTATAGATGACAGTATAAGGTCTCTGTTTTTTCGTTTAGGTGATGCAAAATGCAAAAATATATGATTGATCAGGCTAAATGTCAATCATTCCATTGGTAAATTATTCGATGCAGGTTTTGATTGGCTGCATATTTATCATGATTCCTGAGTGTTTCAGAAATTTGTTATCCTTTTTTTCTTAAAGTAAAAAGGATTATTAAGGCACTCGGGCATCATGATTGACATACACGAAATAAGAGTCAATCTCGAATAAAAATTTTCAACTAAAAATGTTCCAGTAAACTGGCTAAGTAAAAAAATATAACCACCGTCAGTGCAGTCTTTGGTGCAAGTTTATCAACAATATCGTCGTCGATAAATTCTTGCTCTGTGTGTGTTATAGAAGGTAAAATGTTTACATCTTTTTATACGAAAAATAGGTTTGTATAGATATTTTCCAAAATATCCCCTGTGAGATTTTCTCCAAAATAGACTTTTTTTAATCAGCGTAGGTTTAGGCTATATTTTCCTTAATATTTTCTTATAGACTCTTTAATATGCATGATTGAATGATGAAATTGTTGAAAAATGTTTTTTGCATGAAAAATTTTTTCATAATTTAACTTTTGGTTTACTTTCGATTAGGGAGTAGTGGTGACATTTTAAGGTCAAAAACAGGATTTTTAGAGTGGATTCAATGAAATACTAGAAATCACACAAACATATGGGTTTGAGTTTATGAATAAACAAAGAAAAATCTTGCTCCGAAATACTTATCAGAAACCTCTGATTGGCCGACCAATCAGATACGAGCGTTCGAAAATAATGATATTTTCATTTCAAAATGTATTTCCCATCTAGTTTGAATTCTAAAGAATACATTTATAGGTTTTATTGGTCACAGAGTAAGTGCAAATAACCTAAAGGTCCGTTTTATCTTTTTTAAAATAATTCAGCCCTAGAAAGCTCAAAATACCGTTTTTGGCGTTCTTTTAGGGGTCGCAGGGAAATAAATCTATTCCCTGGATTTTTACGGCAGAAAATTGAAACCGGTATCAATGCGACACTAAAGGCTACGCGCAGAATCAAGGTCCAGTATTTTAATTTTTGACCTTCGGTTGTTCAAAAACAGCGATTAAAATTCTCGGAAATCTCAAAATTTTGAAAAAAAAATGCTAAAAATCAAACAAAATATTTTTATATCGCAATTTAAATACTTTATTGGTGACAAATAAGAATAAAAAAATAACTTATCAACTCATTTTCGTCCATATTTTTTCAAAAACAAACATTTCAGAAAATAATCTAGATAATTTCATGTCTCAGTCCCTAAATGCAACCAGTTTTCCCTTATTAATCAGGTTGTTGATCTGTTACCGATAATTACATTTCAGATTTAATTTCGCCTGTGATGACACTTTCTCCAAGAGTCTCCTTGATTCTTCCAAAAGTACTTATGATGATATTTGGTGCAATAATAATTGGTTTTGCTTATCTTTCTCGCTCATTTACTGGTATTTTAGAAGCTTGCCAGTCTATAAACGGAGTTATTGGCGGCCCATTGCTGGCATTTTTCACCTTGGCAATATTTTTCCCGTGGGTTGATACCAATGCGGTTTTGATTTCAACAGCTTCTGGTCTAGCAGTTTCAATATGGGTTTTTGTTGGAGAAAGTCAGTATCCTGCAGGAGAAGAGTGGACTCGTCCATTGTCAGGATAGGAATCATTCTAGTATGAAGTTATGTTTGCTTGTAATAAAATTTGTAAAAAGCTTAGGGAGCGCCAGAAACTTGGCAGATTTAATTTGTTTAGTTACTTAACCCCCACCTGCACGAGCGTGTTTCAGAACACAGAGGACCAAAAATATTTTGGGAAAGTGTCATTTTTGCCGGCGGAATATCGGAACAGACCCCGATAGTTCCCATTATTTCTAATTTCAAGAATTTTGGTGAGTTGTAGAATTTCTCATCAGACCGGAAATGCATTATTTGGATGCATTTTTTGTTTTAGGCAGTTGAAACAGTACTGTAACAAGAATGATCTACAAGGTAGCAAATTTTATTGTGACAACGGCTCTAATTCTGAAAAATCAAGTGAATGGAGTTTTGTATGCTCAAAATCGAAGTAGTGGCTCTAAATGGGCGTTTAAAAAGTCAGTTTCTGACCTCTAGTGGCCAAAACTTTTTTTTTGTCCCGGAATCGTTTTTTTCTTGGTCATCAACCCCCGCGGGGCCCCGTGAGGTCAAATAATTTGTATTAACTACTGTAGTTCTTTCGTTAGTTCTACCGGTGCGCTCCCTAATTATGTGGGTGTTCTGAAACACTCTCGTGCAGGTGGGAAGGTAGGACATCTCGTCCAGGTGGGGATTAAGAAATGTTTTGACATTAAATTCTCAAGATCAAAACATTTTGCAGATTTTCGAAGAAATTTTTTTGGCTTTTAATCACAATCTGTAGATTAAAACATTATGAATGATCACTTTAACTTTTTTTAAAGGTGCCAACATATTTTCTTAATTCCCCTAGAGTAGGGTGGGAAATGCGACTTTCAACTTGCTTTGCGCTTATTTTTTTCTTACAGAAGTACTTAATAAGACCCCACGAGTTCAAAAAAATATACTAAATTTTTTTTAAAAGGTGACTTTAGGTCAAACTTTGACATCAAAAATCACGAACCCAGTTTTTCACGATTAATAAAGGGAAAAAGGCCATGCCGTTAGTGCTCTTGCATGTTGATCAAAGCGCCATCAAAAAAGACATTTTCAGAAAAAAATAATTTTCAAATCAGAGTTGCGGAGAGAGGTCAAATGACAATTTAAAATTATAATTTTTGTCATATTTTTTGGTTTATTCACTTTTAAGGGGCATGAATCGAACAATTTTGTATAAAAAAATTTTTCTACTCAAATCACAACTAATGAACTAATCACCTGAAAATAAAGTTTTTTTGTCGGACCAATATAACAGCATAAATTTGAGCATTCAATTTTTTTCTTTTGGGTATTTTGAGATTTTTTTAATTTTAGGGGCATAGGCTATGCCGCATAGCCTTTTTAAAGGTAATGTCAACAAACGGCATGAACTTTGAATTCGCATTTCCCACCCTACCTTAGAGCTTTTGGATAAACCATATAATTTTTTGGCAAGTTTTGTCGAATCTTTAAGAATATTTGAAATTTTTCAATATAATCACAAATAGTCAGTTTGCTAGGCTCCAGTGACCAAAAACCATCAGAAAATTGCCTAAAAAATCATCTCAAATTATTTTCCTTCAAATGCATTTAAAAAAATTTTGATCCGGTTATACAAATATACTAGTACAACCTGAGTTTTTTCGTTAACCGCGTTTTATTTATTCGGTCGGTTAGACAGCAAAACATTGAATAAAAAAAAACGGTATGTTAACAAACTTTTTTACCGCGAAAAAAGTGTTCCCCGAAAAAAACGCGGGGAAAGGAATAAAAAAAACGCGGGGCTAAGAATTAAAAAAACGCAGGGTTGGGAATAACAAAACACGGGGCTAAAAATAAAAAAAACGCGGGGATAGGAATAAAAAAAACGCGGGGTTGGGAATAAAAGAATCGCGGGGCACTGAATAAAAAAGGCAGGAGATGGCCAACAAAATTTAACTTCTAGATTATTGATATATGTTTTTTTCCAAATTATGAATTAACATTACAACCAACCCACTCAAATGATTTGAGTCAGATCCCCCATGCAAAAGTTATGGGGGGTCTTCCGACTACAAAACCCTCCTTAAGGGAGTGGGTGTCGCAAATTTGAGCCTCTTCCGAGGCAATTTCCCGCCAAACTAGCGAAGGTGACATTCCAAAAATATTTGTGACTGACAGAACCAACCTTCGCGGTAATTTTGAACTAAGCAGTAATCTGATACAATCTCACCTACGCCGACACCTACGCTTTTAAAAAGACACGCAGTTCGTACCTACTTCTTCAATTTTCATCATTTTTTTATAATTTTTTTGTGTGAGGCTCTGGAGAAGCCTAACAAATAATGCAAAATTGCTTTTGTTTTGAAATGTTGCTTTCGGCGGACAAAAACGCAAACAAAATAAAAATAAAAATTTTGAAATGATCAGTTTTGGAGGCTCAGGCAAAAGGTATCTCCTCCACCAATTTGAGAGATATACTTTCGACTCATACTGCATCTGAAAGCACAGGACTTTTTTTACAATGCATCAGTAAGGTTTTTAAATTTTGATTCCGGCGTCTCTTGGGGGCATGTTAACTTTTCATTTTGAGCCAAATGTTGAAATTGGTCAGTTCGGGGGCTCAGGGCAAAAGGTTAGTCTCCTTCACCTAGTTCAAATGTGTGACATGTTTTCGACTGCATCTGGAAGCACAAGCCTTGTTTGACAATCCATTAGAGAATTTTTGACAAAATTTAGAAACCAGAAAAAATGCTTCAAAATAATTTTTTCCGTAAATAGAAACACCTTTAAGAATTGATGCAATTTTTCACTCGGTAGCGTCAAAAAAAAACAAATTAGCGCACTTTCAATTTAAATCATAATTAAATGAATAATTTTTGTTTTCCTTTTTTGGCTTTTTTTGGCCGCCAAAAGCAAAATTTCGAGTAAAGGACAGAATGATGCATTATGTGTGAGGCTTCTTTAGAGCTTGACACAAAAAAATAATTAAAAGATGAAAATTGAAGGAGTAGGTACGAACTGCGTGTCTTTTTAAGAGCTTTTAAAAGCGTAGGTGTCGCGTAGTGTGAATTGTATCAATACTGTTAAGTTTTAAATTACCGCGAAGGTTGGTTCTGTCAGTACAAATTTTGGAATATCATCTTTGCTAGTTTGCGGAATGACCTGGAAAGAGGCCTCAAATCAGGGACACCCACTCCCTAAAGGGCCTCGGTGCATTTTGACAGATACCAGATGGCTCTTGATGAAAAACTTTTCACGGATTTATATATTCTTCTCAATATACCATCAAAGTGTGATTCATAATCCAGCGCAACTTTTTGGTAACTAGCCGAATTTTGGCATTATGGATTTTTAAGAAAATTTTGAGTTCGAATTTAACTTTTCGAATTCGAGAAATTATGAGAAATTTTGGACAAAAGATCCAAACATAATGAAAAACGCGCGTTTTTTTAGTGTTTTTTCAAAAAACAATTAATAAAGTAAAATTAATCAATCTGAAGAAATTCAGATTCAACAAAGTAAGCTGAAAAGTACCAACTTGTGTTTGAAAAAATTTTTATCCGAAAATGTTGAAGAGACAAAAATTTTCCCATCAAGACAAAAAAAATTAAAAAAAATGCAAATCTGTCAAAATGCACCGAGGCCCTTAAGATTTTAATTGCTGCATTAAATTTTATTTCTATTTCTTTTTCTCATGATCAATTCTGAATTAACTCAAAAACGACCGTCGAAGGGGAATAAAAAAAACGCGGTTAATCACGTGTCAAAATTGACTCATCGATTATCTCAAATCGAAGTAAAATTTAATACGTCTGTCTAACCGACCGAATTAAAAAAACGCGGTAAACGAGAAAACTCAGGCTGTACTTTTTTTTTATAGAAAATTGGTAACGATTTTACCGGAGATTGATTTTTGTTTATGTTTTACTTCCGAATACATAATTTCGGAACCAGCGAATACATTTTTGAGATCAGCCATTTTTTTGGAAAGTTTTTTTTTCATGCATAACAATTCAAATAAAAATTATCCGGGCAGAATTTTATTTGGGAAGTGAAATTTAAAAATTAAATTTATTATGAAAATTTATTTAACCCCCTCACATCCTCTGACTCCCTGAAGGCAAACAAATTTTCGGGGCCAAAACGGCGCAAAAATAATATCGTTACAGACCTACAATTCAAATGCGTTACAGAGTTTGCAATATTATTTCCAACAATATTGTTTAAAATTTCATAGGATCTGCCGTTCGAAAGATATTTCTTACTACTTATTTTCAGGATTTTCGTCAAAATTTCTATAAAAATTAATTGTGTAAAAACGATACATAATATTGAAATGCTGAGAAAGCCAGTTTTTTAAAAGGTATTTGANCTGAGGCACTACGTTTGAGCGCTTATCACGGAAAAACTGGAAAAGATATTCAATGTACTTAGTTGGCACTGATTGAGATCAAGGATTGAATCAAGTAAATAACACATAACATTAATAAATTTTGGAGTCGTTAGACTCGTTAACTGCGAGAGAAAATAGAGGTTCACTCACCTTGATTTCTTGGAAAACCATAAATTCTTCATGCATAACTTATGTGTACAAATTTACAAGTGAAACTCTAGCTATTAATAGTTGTCTTTAATTTAAAATATAGAATCTCGATCGCTTACAAAACAATTTTTCATATCGGCGCGCGTCGAAATATAGCAGCAAAATGTGAAAAATATTGCGTATCGCTGATAACTACAAAATCAGTATCACTTATGTTCAACAGTTGATCAATTTGTCTTTGTCAGCTTTATTTGGTTGAATTGCAGTTTATTTTTTCAGAGAATAATTTTTTTAAAATATTTTTTTCATTATTTTGAGTTTCATAAATGTAAAAAATTATTCTTCGTATAGAGGACTGCAGAAAAAATAAACTTAATAAAAAATCCTCAATACCTTTTAAAAAACTGGCTTTCTCAGCATTTCAATATTATGTATCGTTTTTACACAATTAATTTTTAAGAAATTTTGACGAAATCCTAAAATAAGTAGTTAAGAAATCTTTTCGAACGGCAGATCTATGAATTTTAAACAATATTGTGGAATATATTGCAAACTCTGTAACGCATTTGAATTGTAGGTCTGTAACGATATTATTTTTGCGGCCGTTTTGGCCCCGAAAATTTGTTTGCCTTCAGGGAGTCAGGATGTGAGGGGGTTAAATAAATTTTCATAATAAATTTAATTTTAAATTCACTTCCCAATAAACATTCTGCCCGGATAATTTTTATTGATTGGTATGCATGAAAAAAAACTTTCCAAAAAATGGCTGATCTCAAAAATGTATTTCGTTGGTTCCGAAATTAATGTATTCGGCAAGTAAAACATAAAAAAAATCAATCTCCGGTAAAATCGTTACCAATTTTCTATAAAAAAAAGTACAGCCTGAGTTTCTCGATTTACGCTGTTTTTTTATTCGTCGGTTTAGACAGAGTATTAAATTTTACTTCGATTCTGAGATAATCGATGAGTCAATTTACACGTGATTAACCGCGTTTTTTTTTATTCCCCTTCGACCGGTCGTTTTTGCAGTTAATTCAGAATTGATCATGAGAAAAAGAAATAGAAATAAAATTTAATGCAGCAATTAAATCTTAAGGCCTCGGTGCATTTGACAGATTTGCATTTTTTTAATTTTTTTTGTCTTGATGGGAAATTTTTGTCTCTTCAACATTTTCGGATAAAAATTTTCAACACAAGTTGGTACTTTTCAGCTTACTTGTTAATCTGAATTTCTTCAGATTGATTATTTTTACTTTATTAATTTGTTTTTTGAAAAAAACACTCAAAAACGCGCGTTTTTCATTATGTTTGGATCTTTATGCAAAATTTCTCTAATTTCTCGAATTCGAAAAGTTAAATTCGAACTCAACTTTTCTTAAAAATCCATAATGCTAAAGATTCGCTAGTTACCAAAAGTTGCCTGGATTATGAATCCATCACTTTGATGGTATAATTGAGAAGAATATATAAATCCGTGAAAAGTTTTCATCAAAGCCACATTCGGTATCTGTCAAAATGCACCGAGGCCCTTTAGGGAGTGGGTGTCCTGATTTGAGGCCTCTTCCAGGTCATTCCGAAACTAGCAAAGATGATATTCCAAAACTTTGTAATGACAGAACCAACCTTTCGCGGTAATTTAAAACTTAACAGTAATTGATACAATTCCACCTACGCCGACACCATACGCTTTTAAAAGCTTCTTAAAAAGACACGCAGTTCGTACCTACTCTTCAATTTCTCATCTTTTAATTATTTTTTTGTGTCAAGCTCTAAAGAAGCCTCACACATAATGCACATTGTCCTTTACTCGAATTTTGCTTTTGGCGGCCAAAAAAAGCCAAAAAGGAAAACAAAAATTATTGATTTATTTATCATTTAAAATTGAAGTGCGCTAATTGTTTTCTTTTGACGCTCCGACGTTAAAAATTGCATCAATATTCTTAAAGGTGTTTCTAGGTTAGCGGAAAAAATCTATTTTGAAGCATATTTTCTGGTTTTAAATTTTGTCAAAAATTTCTCTAATGATTGATCAACCAAGCTTTGTGACTTCCAGATGGCAGTATGAGCCGAAACACTGTACCATCTGAATGGTGAAGGAGACTACCTTTTGCCTGAGCCCCCGAACTGACAATTTCAAACAATTTGGCTCAAAATTGAAGTTACATGCCACCAAGAGACGCCGGAATCAAAATTTTCAAAAAACCTTACTGATGCATTGGTAAAAAAGTCCTGTGCTTTTTCAAGATTGCAGTATGAGTTCGAAAGTATATCTCTCAAATTGGTGGAGGACGATACCTTTTGCCTGAGCCTCCAAAAACTGAATCACTTTCAAAATTTCTTATTTTTATTTTGTTTGCGTTTTTGTCGCGCGAAAGCAACGATTTTCAAAACAAAAGCAATTTTGCATTATTGTTTAGGCTTCTCCAGACGCGCTCACACAAAAAGTTATAAAAAAATGATGAAAATTGAAGAAGTATGGTACGAACTGCGTGTCTTTTTAAAAGGTAGGTGTCGGCGTAGTGAGATTGTGATCGATACTGCTAAGTTAAACTTACCGCGAAGGTTGGTTCTGATCAGTCAAATGTTTTTGGATGTCACCTTCGCTAGTTTGGGCGGGAAATTGCCTCGAGAGGCCTCAATTTGCGACACCACCCCTAAGGAGGGTTTTGGTAGTCCGGCAGACCCACATAACTTTTGCATGGGGGATTCTGACTTCAAATCATTTGGTGGGTGTTGTCAATGTTAATTCACAATAATTGGAAAAAAACATATATCAATAATCTAGAAAGTTAAAATTTTGTTGGCCATCTCCTGCCTTTTTTTCAGTGCCCGCGAATTCTTTTATTCCCAACCCGCGTTTTTTATTCCTATCCCCGCGTTTTTTTATTTTTAGCCCCGTGTTTGTTATTCCCAACCCTGCGTTTTTTATAATTCTTCAGCCCCAGCGTGTTTTTATTTTCCTTTCCCGCGTTTTTTTCGGGGAACACTTTTTTTCGCGGTAAAAAAGTTTTTGTTTACAACCGTTTTTTTTTTTTCATGTTTTGCTGTCTAACCGACGCGAATAAATAAACTCGGTGTAACGAAAAAACTCAGGCTTACTAGTTATTTTGTATAACGCGGACTTCAAAATTTTTTTAATGCATTTGAAGGAAATATAATTTGAGATGATTTTCTTCAGGCAATTTTCTGATGGTTTTTTTGGCTCACTGTTGAGCCTAGCAAACTGACTATTTTGGATTATATTGACAAAATCTTCACATATGCTTATAAGATTCGCAAAACTGCCAAAAAATATAGGTTTATCCAAAAGCGTCTAAGGTAGGGGGGAAAATGCGAAATTCAAATTTAATGCCGTTTGTTGACATTAACCCTTAAAAAGGCGGCATAGGCTATGCCCCTACAAATTAAAAAAAATCAACAAATACCCAAACAGAAAACAAATTGAATGCTTCAAATTTATGTGTTACTATTGGTCCGACAAAAAACTTTTATTTTCAGGTGATATAGTTCCATTAGTTGTATTTGAGTAGAAAAATTTTTATACAAAGATTGTTCGATTCATGCCCCCTTAAAAAGTGAATAAACCACAAAAATATTACAAAATTAAATTTTAATTTGTCTTTGACCTCTCCCGCAACTCTGATTGAAAACTTATTTTTTCTGAACAATGTCTTTTTATGGCGCTTTGATCAACATGGCAAGAGCACTAAACGGGCATGGCCTTTTTCCCTTTATTAAATCGTGAAAAAAAGGGTTCGTGATTGTTTTGTGTCAAAGTTTGACCTAAGTCAACCTTTTTAAAAAAATTTAGTATACTTTTTGTTTGAACCGGGGAGTCTTATTTATAGTACTTCTGTAAGAAAAAATAAAGGAGATAGCCGCAAAGGCAAGTTGAAAGTCGCAATTTCCCCCCTCCTAGGGGAATTAAGGAAATAATGTTGGCAACCTTTAAAAAAAGTTCAAAGTGATCATTCCTAATTGTTTCATTACGATTGTCGATTAAAGCCAAAAAATATTTCTTCGAAAATCTCTGCAAATGTTTTGATCTGAGAACTTTAAATGTCAAAACATTGTCTTTAATCCCACCTGGACGAGATGTCCTCGACTTCCAGCCTAGCAGAACCGAGTGGTTTCAGAACACCACATATATTAGGGAGCGCCACTTGGTAGACACTAACGAAAGAACTCACTTGAGTTAATACCCAATTATTTGACCTCACGGGGCCCCGCGGGGGTTGATGAAGAAAAAAAAACGATTCCGGGCGACAAAAAAAAGTTTTTTGGCCATCTCAAAGGTTCAGAACTGACTTTTTACAACCGCCATTTAGGAGCCACTAACTCGCATCTTTGAGCATACCAAACTCCATTCACTTGAATTTTTTCAGAATTAGACGCCGTTTCACAAATAAGAATTTGCTTACCTTTGTAGAATCATTATCTTGTTACAGTACTGTTTCAACTGCCTTAAAACTACAAATTGCTCCAGATATAGGCATTTCCGGTGTCTGTGAGGCATATTCTACCACAACTCACCAAATTCTGAAATTAGAGATATATGTGGAGACGTGATCGCGTGGTCGTTCGTATCTCCGCCGGCAAAAATGACACTCTCCCAAAATATTTTGGTTCTCTGTGGTTGAAACACCGTCGTGCAGTGGGGTTAAGTATAACTAAAACGAAATTAAAATTGCCAAGTTTCTGGCGCTACCTACAGTTTTTACAATGTCTTCATATTAACACGAGAACGACAATAACTTCATACTACGAATGATGTACCTATCCTGACAATGGCAACGAGAGTCCACTCTTCTCGCTGGAACTGACTTGCTACCAACAAAAATCATATTGAAACCGCTAGACAGCAAGAGCTGTTTGAAATCAAAACCGCATTGGTATCAACCAACAGCGGAGAAAAATATTAGGCCAGGTGAAAACTGCAGCACAATGGGCCGCCAAACTCCCGTTTATAGCACTGGCAAAGCTTTTAAAATACCAGTAAATGAGGAGAGATAAGCAAAAAAACCCGAATTGTATTGGCACAAATAATCAATTCATAAGTACTCTTGGAAGAGATCAAGGAGATCTTGGAGGAGAAAGTGTCATACACAGCGCGAAAATTAACATCGAAATGTAATTACATCGGTAACAGTCACAACCTGATTAAATAAGGGAAAACTGCGTTGCATTTAGGGACTGAGACATGAAGCATTATCTAGACTTATTTCATGAAATGGTTTTGTTTTTGAAAAATATGGACGAAAATGACGTGGATAAGTTTTTTTTTATTCTGTGATTGTCACAACTAAAGTATTTAAATTGCGATATAAATATTTTGTTTGATTTTTAGCATTTTTTTTTTTCAATTTTGAGATTTCCGGGAGAATTTTAAATCGCTGTTTTTGAAACAACCGAAGGTCAAAAAATCAAATACTGGACCTTGATTCTGCGCGTAGCGTTTACGTGTCGATTGATACGCGGTTTCAATTTTCTGCCGTAACAATCCGAGGAATAGATTTATTTCCTCTGACGACCCGCTAAAACGAACCAAAAACGGTAATTTTGAGCTATTCTAGGGCTGAATTATTTTAAAAAAGATAAAACGGACTTCTAGGTTTTTGCAGCCTTACTCTGTGACCAATAAACCTATAAATGTAGATTTCTTACTAATTCAACTAGATGGGAAATACATTTGAAATAGCAAGAAATATCATTATTTTCGAACCTCGATCTGATTGGTCGGCGAATCAGACGGTTTCTGATAAGTATTTCGGAGCAACGTATCTTTTTCTTTGTTTATTCATAAACTCAAACCCATATGTTTGTGTGATTTTCTAGTAATTCATGGAATCTCACTTCTAAAAATCCTGTTTTTTGACCTCTTAAAATGTCACCAACTCTCCTATCGAAACGTAACCAAAAGTTAAATTATGAAAAAAACCTTCTTTCAAGCAAAAACAATTTTTCAACAATTTCATCAATCAATCATGCATATTCAGGTCCTATAAGTAAAATTTAGGAAAATATAGCAAACTACGCTGATTAAAAAACTATTTTGAGACAAATCTCACAGGCGATATTTTGGAAATATCTATACAACCTACTGTTTTCGTATAAAAAGATGTAAACATTTACCTTCTATACACACCAAGCAGAGAATTTATGACGAACGGCATATTGTTGATTAAGACTTTCGCTCATCAAATGACGTGGGCATGACCGGTGGGTTATATTTGTTTTGACGTGTAGCAGCTTTACTGGCAACATGTGTTTAGTTGAAAAACTTTTTACGACTGAATTTTATTTGGACTGGATCTCTATATTTCAGTGATAGTCAATCATGATGGCTCGAGTGCCTTTAATTCTCTTTTTACTTTAAGCAAAATAGGAATAAACAAATTTCTGAAACATCAGGATGCATGATAAATATGCAGCACATCAAACCATGATCGAATAATTCCAAATAGAAGGATTGAACATATTAGCCTGCATCGAATCATATATTTGCATTTTGCATCAACCTAAACGAAAAACAGAACCTTATACTGTCCTCTATAAAAGGCGTATTTACGCACACGGGACTTATGAATAAAGTTGCCACGCAATGCACACGTGGCAAATATCACCAGAAAATATAAAAGCGAAAGCATAAGGCAATAATTGATCTCGGTTTATCACACCCAGTTGCAGCAATAGGATCAACAATTATTCAAAGTAAGCCCATAAGCACTTACCGGCAAAATAAAGCTAAAACTTTTATTGAGTGTGGAAATTTTGGGCATATTTTATCGTAGGTTTTGGACCAATGAGAATGAGGCGGGCCAGTGGATGAACAACAATAATGTTCCTCATAACAAATCAGAAACTAATGGTCAGAAGAAAGGTTTTTGGAATTTAAAGTTTATTCATGCTTTTGTCTAGTTATTTGGATACATTATTTCCACAGGATTCACAGTGGCGTTCACACCTTAACAGCTCCCTGAACATGCTTAATGCCAATAAGGGCGGTGACAACTTACAGGCAGGTTTAAGTGGTTAAAAGCTAGGGAGTTTAAAAGTGGAGACTTTGTTTGTGAATTTTAATTTTTCTTTTAAAATCATTTTGAAAACTTTTTGGTTTTACATTTTCTGACCAACCAGTAAGAGTTTTACGAGACCACTTTTGATTTTGTTATAAAAATTAACCAAAACCGAAAAACTCTTATTCCAAAATGTATTGACACAAGACTACGCCCGGTTGATTAAAACCATTTCAACATTGTGGGCATCGTCAAAGTTAGAATTATCAACGTTTAGCATGTTCGGCTAAACGCGAGTTTAGTATGCAATGGCAAAACACGAGCTTTTAACCAAATGGTTGCCCATTACACATGAACTCAATAAATTGAGTTATTTTAGAATATATATTATTTCCAGACATTTTATGTCAAAAGCCGAAAAAGGTGTGCTAGATGTTCTTCGCCCTCATATCCTTTTCCAACAAACTCATCTCACAACCGTTTACTATCCTATAGCGCGTGTTACGAATAATGTTGTCTTAACTGACTGTTTTGGTAGATGAGCAAAGATATTGATATGAAGCTCAAATTTGATCGGTGTGTACTCACTCAAGCAATCACTTAAGACAATTCACTATAACAACATCAAGTGAGGATTCGTACACGCGCTATAGAGAATAGTAAACGGTCTTTCTGGGATGGCAGTTCCGTTGGAGAAGGATAAAGATTCGCATCATATATCATTAAGATAAACAGTTTTGACACAATATTAATATGTTTCAAAAAAACTTTTTTACTTATTTTTCCCTGATGGGCGAATGGTTTTTTCTCTTATTTCAATAATATATATGTCAAACTAAAAGAGTTTGCTTGGCTGGAACAACAATTGGCAGCAGAATAAATCGGATGCGCGTTTTCAGCTATGTTTAAGAAAAAATAATACAATAACATAAAATTAACTTTTTGTCCAGTAGTTATTTATCGTACCAAATTGTGATTGAACTTTTCAAAAATAGCCTTCAAAACTATTTTAAAGTCGGAATTGACCTTGTCTGAGTAGCGGGTTGTTTTTAAATGGCTAATATACACGCGGTTTATCAAAGTAAAAATTCTTGCCACATAAATAACAAATTAAAAAAATTGTTCAAAAAACTTATCAAAAAGTTTTGTTTAAGAAATCTTTCAAAAAGCCCATGAACTAGTTTGCAAAAATAAAAATTGATGATATTTTTGTTTCTAAATTCCACCTTCAGGTTTATTTCGATTTGGTTTTTAAGTAATTCATCAGTTTGAAAAGTTTCATTTTTTGGTTTAACCTTTTTTTATAAGGATCTGCGTACGTCGTTTGTTCTTTATTATTTTTTTCCCTAAATCGCTTTCCCTATTCCTTACCGACGCAAAGTTTTTACACAGCAGCGATATCTTTTGTTTGAAGTGATTTCTCATACTCTAACTGACATAATGCAGTTGTGATGATAGAAATGAGAAACACATTCTTTTTGTGCTTGCCCATTGACTTTTACAGATAGAGTTCGCTGAACTTTTACTGCTGACCAAACGTGCTTGATGCCATTTCGCACCAGGCAATACCCAATGTCCGACTGATCCACAAAAGTATGCGATATTTAGGATCATTTCAAAGTCTTTTTCTAAGATTAGAAAAATTAATTTTGATTTACTTCTCATTCGAAATCAAAGTTAAAATGAAAGTTGTCCATTTTCAAACCATGACTAATATTTTAGAATTTCCTTTAAGCACTACGTCCTTGAAAGTGATTTGTTTACTATTTATTCAGAGGTAAACAATTAAAAAATTTGATAATCATTATCTTCAAGATATTTATTTCGTCGATTATTATTTACTTTCGTTCCCTCTGTACATTTCGTAGGCCTCTGATCAACCCAGGGATCGGCAGATTTTCATCGAATTTTGGCTTTAAAATCTATCTCCTCGAGGATTTAGTTTCAAATTGGGCCAACATTTTTCTTTAATTAACCTTGTGGCATTTGAAGGCGTTTTTAGTTGCGTTTTTCCCATATTCGATCAAGACTTGAAAAATGATTTTTTTGTCATTAGTCGAAAAAAATTCCGTAAAAACGTGCTGGCTTCGATTTCTCTGAGTAAGCTCAGAAAGCCAGTGAAATACTGCATGAAAGTTGACTGACGTTCAGTCATATTTCGGAGTTTTAGTGTGGGCAAATCTCGAGCACAACATTATTTTTCAACGTTCCAGTCTTATCTAAAAAATTAACTTAGAATTTCGAATTTTTTTTTGGATGAATGGGTTTCTTGGTTCACTTAATTCAGCACCCCGTTATCCAATATGAAGCATTTTGATGCCTTTAAGCCTTTTCAAATCAGAGTTAAAATACATTTCAAAACTTATATATCTTCCCTTTATCGGCTTCGGCCGATTTGGGCTATTTTTCAACAAATTAATTAAAACATAAGATCTCCGTTTATCGGCTTTCGGCCGATTTTGGGCTAATTTTCAACGAATTAAATTAAAATATTAATTTTCTTCATTATCGGTACTTCGGCCGATTTGGGGCTCATTTTTCACCAAATTAAATCCTCAAATTAATTTCTCCCTTTGATCGGTCTTCGGCGCGATTTGGGAGACATTTTTCAGCAAAATTAAATGAAATATAATTTCCTCTTTTATCGGCCTTCGGCTGATTTTTGGGCTTCATTTTTTTCGACAAAAATTAAATTCAGAAGTATAATACTCTCCTTTTATCGGGTTATCGGCCCGATTTTGGGTAAGTTTCAACAGATAAAATTAAAATATAATTTTCTTCATTATCGCCTTCGGCCGATTTTGCGCCTAAATTTTCTCACAGATTAAATTGAAAATATATTTTCTTACATTATCGCCTTCGGCCGATTTGGGGCTCATTTTTTCAACAAAATTAATCCAAAATATTTATTATCCTCCCTTTATCGGATCTGTTGGCCGATTTGGCAGGTCATTTTTCAGCGAAGATTAAATAAAAATATAATATTCTCCTTATCGGCACTTCGGCTGATTTGGGCTCTTTTCGACGAAAATTAAATTCGAACATATAAATATCTCCTAGTTTATCGGCCTTTGATAATTTTTTGTTTTTTAAAATTGACCCTGAAACGCCCGCAAGAAATTTGTTTTTCGAATTTTTTTCATACAATCTCCAAAAATAACTTCGAAGAAAATTCCATGTTTTGAAATTTCCAAACTAAATTTTCTACTCCCGCCACTACCCACCCGTGTCTCAAAATAGTACGGACTCGTACGGCACACCTTACGTGGAAAAATTATTAGGTTCAGAAGGACCTCCAGGAAATTGGTTTTGAAACAATTTCAGGCAATTTTATGGCATTCCGCATAATTCTTATATGAAAACGGACCAATAAACGCAATCTCAAAGTAGAGGTTTTATTTAATTTTGGTGCATCTGCTCTTAATTATGATTCAAAAACGTTTGCTCTGCTTTGCTCTACCCTGATTTTCAAAAGTTTGCTCCGCTTTGCTTCTACTTTGATTTTTCAAACGTCTTGCTCTGCTCTGCTTTCTCCTGTTTTTTCAAAACGTTTGCTCTGCTCTGCTCTACCTTGATTTTCAAAACTATTGCTCTTGCTCTGCCTCTCACCCTGATTTTTCAATTCGCTCTTGCTCTGCTCTGCTTAGCCTGATTTTTTCAAAACGTCTATGCTCGCTCTGCGCTTAAAAAAGATAGGCAGAGCAGGAAGCGGTATAGAGCCGAGCAACCGTCATGCCAATTCTGGAACTCAACCCTCTGATCAACAAATGTATGCAATTGAAATATTGCTTTTGAGATCAAAAAATTATTCTTGCGTAAAAATACTTTCTACAGCAGTGGTCCGGCGATAGTTGGGGGGATAGGTGAAATCGCGGCTTAATTAGGTTGCAAGGTTTTGAGCGAACAAAACATTTTTCCGGCGGATGAGTAAGGGCAAAGATAGGGGTTTATTTATCAAAAATTCGCTAAGCAAAAAAGATAGACGGTTTCGAAAAGCAAAACTATACGGCATATTTGGTGAGAATTTATGCAATGACAACAACTATCATTTAATTTGTCGTTTTTTCTATTTATCTAGTACAGTTGATCTGGCCTCAAAAATCTGCACACATTCTTGTTCAAATAATAATTCCAGCCAATTATTTCATAGGGCAGATTTTTTTCACGATAGCTAATTATTTCTTTCGTTTGAAAATCAAAGATGAGACTCTTCTGGAAATTATTCTCTGCGTTATAAGTGCATGACAACCACGTCTTACACCTTATTTTGTGTGGTATGAATACCTGTATACCACTTGTATTCATGACACAATTTAATTCCAGTCTGGCGTCGATAAATTCAACCTCAAAGCGCACGTTCTCCCAAATTAAGTGAAGTAAAATTTTTTCCAAGCGAATATTTAAATTTCCCGACATGGTACGAATTCTAATATAAAATTCCTTTCTTTTCAAAAAACAATAGATTTAGTCGTGTATTGTATTGAAATGCTTCAGATAAGTTGTCTTTTTTTTTGGCTGAAATTTTTCTTCGCGACATTTTCAAAGTTTTCACTCTTTCTCTCAGCTATAATAATAGATTAAAATAGTTATTGAATAATAATATTTATTCAATTATTAGAAACGATTTTTCAAGTGTTCCAGCTAAATTTGGCCATTTTCTCTCCGAGAAAAAAATGAGCCAATTTAGCTTTGTTGTTTCTGGGCCAATTTTTATTCCAGGCTCAAAACGCCTGTCTAGCCCGACTGGAGAAAAAAATTGCCAATTAAACAAAAACTCAGGCTTGTAGAACAGTTTATTTGATATTTTGGCCGATAAAATCAAATAACTGCATTCTAGAAAGCTAATTCAAAACTTACTGCGTGAAGTCACATAATCCGAAAAAGTGTTTCTGAGGTTTTCTCAAACCGTCACTTTTGCCATTATGATTTAAAATGGAGCACAATAATCATGCCTAATTTTCACTCGGGACCTTGCCTTAACTAAATAATAAAATCTACCTGTTTTCTATTGCCAATCAGAGGGCGTATCTTCCCCAGCCGTCCGCGCGGATGTGAATCCGGCTAATAGAGTGAATCCGGCTACTAGGTTGAAGTTTTGAGCGAAAAAAACTTTCACCTTCCGCCGGACCTGCTTGTTAATTCTTTCTGTAGTCAATGCAAAATAACATCTTAGAAAAAAATTGAAACATTTCTAGTATTTAAGTCGAAAATTATAGATATTTGCCACTTCAGATTTTTAATAGCTTGGACTCTAGTGCTGGAGATAAGGTTTTAAATCGACGAAAAACATGAATTGGATTAAAGGAAGGGAGAAAGATCATTTTCTCTGTCCAATAAGGAGGAACAGTAGCATGGTGACGTCACCCCCTAAACAAAACTTATTCGTTCGATGAGAGATATTTCATCACTGATTTGCGTCAAATTTATGTTAATTGAGTCATTTCTGCTCATTTTAAGATTTTCTTTAGAAAATTCACATCCAATCTTAGAACCCTCGTGTTCGTCCCCCCGAGACGCTGCTAGCGAGCAACTTATCAGAATCCACCAAATGAATAGGCACAAAACAATAACTGATGCACAGGATCCAGATACGATCAATAGTTTGAAAACATCCCGGTCCAAACACAGCCTTCATACCTCAAATTGATGTTCCAAAATACAAGTTTCCAACTACCACATATTCAGATATTTACATCTATGACCTGGGTTGAAAAATATTTGAGAACATCTCATGAAAATTACTAATTTTAGGCCAATGATCACTGACAGAACCTACGCAATTTCATATTTTTGTTTGAAATGTCTTAGTGCGCATATATAACAGGCGTTCCCCGGGGATTTTTGACACTTCTACCCGTTATTTTTATATAATTCGGCTATTCGGAACGATATCCCGCATCGAGACCATTTTTCTTTTTTTTAGCGTTTTTTGAAATTCGGTTTCAATTATCAGTTTGATTAAAAAACAATTGGAACAAATGGTCGGGTTCGACAACAATTATTTGAAAATTTATTTTTCTTAGAATATTTGGTGCTCAGATCATTGAGCTATCTAAGAACATCAATCGATTAAGCTCGTTTCTAAAAGTTTGGCACAAATGACAAGAATGCCTCCGTATCGATATATCATCGACGAGTCCATGTACCGTCGAAATTTCTGGAGGGTTTGATGTTTTTTTCATTATCTTTTACTTGATTGCGTCATCAAGTGACGCACGGTTCACCTCAAAAAAGCACCGTGTGACACCTCTTTGCGATCAAATTTCGATATTATTTCAAACATTGTAATAAGTTTTTAATACAAAAAACTTATTTTTTATTGCTAAGTTATTCGGACTTGCGTCAGTGCAGCCTTACAACTTTAATAAGTGTCACTTTATGCGTTTTCGTTTGTATAATGGAATAACTTTACTTTCAGTCGAATATCCCGAAAAAAACATTTGGGCGATATTGTTTTCGTTCCGTGTTATATTGAATCAAACATTTCATCGAAATTTATAAACATCACTTAATTTTTAGAATATAGTACGAATTTTATGATGGGACCGATTTTTCTGCATTTAAACAATCTACAATTAAACAAATTTTAAAAAAAATTTCAGTTTTTATTTGAATTTTAAATTATTTTTTCCACTTTTAGCAAATGCCTAATCCAGCAACGTTTTCCATAGCCAAGTGCTGGAGCCATCCTACCAATCCGTTATACAACATGATTGAAATGAGAATATACTGTGCATGATACTACGTGCAATTTTGCTAATCTGAGGATTGAATATATCATAATAGATGTGACGCCAAGAGAATTAAAAACATTGGGACATTCTAGTGAAGATTATAAATGACGTGTTTTAGTCGCTGTTAACTATTAGAATGAACGAAGGCCCTTAACAGACAGATCGTAATCTTATTTGAAAAATGGGAATTACGACCATTTGATTGATTGATCGCCCAAAATGCATGACATGAAATCGGGATAATTCTGCAATTAAGGGTTTTGATTTGATGCTAGTAGCTGGCGTTGTTTGTATCCTTCAAATGTAGCGATCTGTCACGAGAGGCCGTTACTCTATTAATACATATACATATATTTTAACTTGTTATTGCATTATGTATAACCTAATACGTTTTGCAATTACGCAGATAATTGGTCAATTTTGAAGCAACAACCAATACTTTTATTTTTTAAAAATAAATTCAAAAGATCACTCAAATTTATTATTTGCTTACTATGTCTATTTTTTTTGCTGAAAGACAAAATTGCGCAAAAAGCATAGACAATTCTTCATTCTTCACGTTTTTCAGTTTTGAGATTCGATTGTTTGATCGGTTTAAATTTGAAACGATAAAAAATCGAGACTGAAAAGATCTCGATGACGATTTTGCGTTTTCATATAATTCAGGCTCAATTTGATGTAAAAATGAAGTGAAAGCTATTTTTCCAGAGCTTAAAACTCAGTTTATCATTTGTTTAAACCATCATATGCAAATCGTAGCACCATCGGATTTTATTCAGCTTTATTTTTATCGTCTTCAATTTTAACTAATCAAATCCATCAAAACTCGGAAAAACTTCGAAAAATGCCAAATATTCATTGGATTTGCCATTTATATGTGCTCCTGGCAGGAACATAGACACTCAGTCAAGCAAATAACAATTTATTTTGTTCTATATCGCCGTATGTGCCAATGAATTGCCTAATTTTTTTGCAAAAAGACTTTCGGGCGAATTTCCCTCTCCCTGTAATTACCTTTTGAGTTGATTCTGTTGATTATGTTTTTCAAATCAAAGTCTGGGTGGTTTTTCAAGATTTGACATTATTGTGTAGAAAAAATTAAATTTTGAAAGACTTAAAGCTCGAATATGTAGTAGACCCGTTTTGATTAAACAAATTCTCCAAAATTACACAATAGTCTATATTTAACAAATTAATTCGGCTTGAAGGGCAATGGTAACTTTGGACGTAAAGGCCCTTAAGCTATGGCGGTGTTGATAGTGATTTTCTGGGATTCAGAGGGCTTCGTGCGATTCTAGACACAAAGACACGACTCGGAATTTTTTTGAAAAATTACATTCGGAGAGATCTATTTTTGATCTCAGCGGATTCCATTAGAAAGTTTGAGTTCCACTCCACCAACATCTGGTCAACGCGGTTAAACACGAGTCCTTCAGCTTTTTTCAAGAAACAAGTCCTAGAGTATATCGGAAAATTTGCAGATTTGGTGAGAAATCCGAAAATTGTACTGAGATTTCGTGATACAGGAGCGTTTTTGTCGTTTTTGCCGGCATGGGGTCAGGCAATACTGGATTGAATGTGCCGTAAAAGGGTGTTTTTCACGTTTTGATTTAAGGCTTTTTCTGTGGAAATTCGAAGAAGAAACGTCCATTTTCGGAATTGCAACAAGCCCAAGAGTGGTGAACTCTTGCAAAAGGCTTTTACTTAACTTCAACCTATTGCTGTATCAACAAACAAGGGCAATGCGACATTTTTGGAAAGCGGAAAGTGAAGATTAGAAATATTTCAATGCCACCAAAAGTTTTTCTGGGTACGGTTTGCTTGAGACGTATCTAAAAATTTATCGTTGATTTGACATGAACGGTGCTAGAGATCAAAAATATTTTGATGAAAAAGTTTAAATTTTTTCTAAGAATCGTGTTCAAAAATCAGACCAGTGTTCAGGTAACTAATCTTTCCAGCAACGAACCAAGCGAATCTTTAGGTGTGCATATATAAATTTCTAATTCTCACTTTCAAATTCAATTGTCGCATGCGGCACTTTTTTTGTCGTTACAGCCACTTCAGGTCGAAATTCGAAAAAGTATACCCTGACACAATGTTCCACTTCTTGGGCTTGTTACATTCCGAAATGACGTTTCTGCATTCACATCAGCCCTTTAATCAAAAACGTTCGAAATACACGGCCTTTTTCAGCACATTCACCAGATTCGCTGACCATGCAGTAGGGTTACACGCGTTTAACTATACGACCTCCTTAATTCAAAAAATCGACTACAATTTAAACTTCGAGAATAATTTGAGTTTATTAAATGAAGCTACGCAAAATATTTTTGCAAGCTCTAGAAAATGGAGATTATTTGCGCTTATAAATTATTATCAGGTTTGAAAAAATTTGGAATTTTCGAAAGGATGGAATAGGACCTTTAAATTATCAGGTACGAATTCACAGTAAACATTTGTCGCTTAAAAATTAGTGATTAAGTAGAAAAGTTAAGTAAGGGCGATTGTGGGGTGCAGTAGTTATTTTCGACCACGGTCTTCAATTCGGTATTATTTTCTTGATATCGACCATGCCAGCACACGGAGAACTTGATTGCAAAATTAAAAAAAAGTTCATTACGTCTGGCAATAAAAGTTCTAGAATATCGGATTTGCTTCAAAAAATTTATTTATATTATTTAAAAAATTACTATAGACCAATGGTAGGTCTCAAATCACCAAGATATAATCACGAGCGCAAAATAACATTAAATGGAAGTATTTCAATATTATAATTGTTAGGATTTGCCGCCGATTTTTGCAATATTTTCAATTTTCATCGCACAGATCCAATGTAAATAATGGGCGCGCTTTAAATCAGCATGAATAGTGATTGCGGAATATAAAAAAAATTATTTAAAATTCGTTGTTTAAAGTTAAAGTTAGGATGATAGAAAGAATATTATGAAAAAGAGAACGATATATCTGATCGTGCCGTTCGTGGGTATATTTCTTTTTGTAAAATAATCTCATTTTGCCTATATTTAAATAGGCAAGGAATTTTCACAAAATTATTCGGCGAATTTAGATGAATTTATTAAATATGCTTGGTTTTAATGTGTAGGAAAATTTTTTCTGATCAATATAATCGCGTATTATGTGATTTTTGGATACGGTGGCCTTGACGCGTTATACTTCAATGAAAAGACAATTACAGAATTAGGTTTTTGCATTTAAGGGTTGAGTGATTATATTATCTAGAAATAAATCAGTTGTTGACTTCTCACGGATTTACGGACAACATATGCCAATTGGAAAAATTAAAACGCTTCACTCATTTCCAAGATATTTTGAGTTTTAAACTGCCTTATTTTTCTCCCAGCACATTACTGAAGCACACACAATCCCCTAAAGAACTCTTTGGAATTGATTTTTTTTATTTCCTTAGTTTCGCAATCATTCCAGTGAGCGGTTAAGGAAGTTACCACTTTTAGTACTTGACGGTTTCATTTCAGGTCATTTTGAGGTCAACGTGGGATATTTCAATGAAAATTTTGTTAATTCTCGAGTCATTTTTTCAGGCATTTGCCTTCAGTTTGAAATAATCCAGTGAGCTAATCCAGTGAGTTAAGAGAAGCTACCATTGGGGGTCACTTCAGGCTAATTTCGGTCAAGTTGGTACTCTTGACAGATTTTTTTGACTTTTGAGTTATCTTATCTAGCATTTGCCAAGTTTTGAATATAATCTAGGTGAGCGGTTCAGAATTACAATTGCTGGCTCACTTTAGGACCCGTTTGGTCAATGTTGGGATATTTTGACTAATGATTTTTGTTTGAAATTCTCCGAGTTGTTTTCTAATTTGACGAGTTTTGAGAATAATCCATGTGAGCGGTTTCGGAGGTTACCAATTTGGTAACTATAGGTGTATTTTCGGGTCACTCTTGAGGGGATTTTGAGGTCACGGTTGGACATTTTGATCATTTTTTGGAACTTCTTGAGTTGTTTTGTCTTAGATTTTCTTAAGTTTTTTAAATTATACAGTGAGACGGTTAGATTACTTTTGAGGTCACAAAGTAGGTCCATCTTCAGGTCACTGTCTGACGGTCTTTTGGCTCGAGTCGTGGACATTATGCACTAATTTTTTTCATGATCCTTTCTAGGTCATTTTAAGTTGGACCTGAAAATTCCAAATTTCTTGCCAACTAGTTTCCAGAGTTAGTTTTGAGGTCATTCCCGGAAGTCCGGGCACTGGAATTACCAATTAGTCTCAAATTATCAAATTAGCACGATTTTGAGTTTTTTCAATTTACCCGACTATGTACAAAAACTCATACATGTAGCCCCAACACTGGAGTCTGCCGGGCCACTACAAGTGTCTCAAAGTTCACAAAAAAATTGTTTTTTTTTTGGAATTTCCGAGCGATAAAGTTAGTTTTAATTCGCGGGAGTTCGTGATGAAATACTTTTTGCAATGTTTTTGGAGTCAAGTGAAGGCAACAAAAATTTTTTTAGTTTTTGAATCTTCTCCATCGACAAAAATGCATTTGAGAACGCTCACTTCAATTTTCCCCCTACCCTTAACGGTTCGAAGAAGAGTTGATTTTTCTCTCGGCAGTTAACCCTACCCATGAGCAAAGATCGAAAAAAACAGACTCCTGGTTATACATAAATTAGACACATTTTCCGGATTCTCATCAATTCAAACACACTTTCTGATATACAGCTCTAGGAATTGCTTGTTTCTTTGAATCAAACTAGCGCGGACTCGATGCTCTAACCGCCAGTTAACCAGGCATATGGTTGGTGGGAGTGAGTTACTAAACTGTCTCAATTGGAATCCGCAGGGTGTGAGACGAAGTTCTCGTTTATGGGTGTGAGGAGGTTAAGCAATTAAAAAAAGTTCACAGTATTATTCGATAACTAAATATACCTAGAAATAATAAAAACAATTTAATTATCAGTTTTTTAAGGAAATATAACCATTTTTTACGATAAATCGTAATTTTTTCATGAAAATTTCAACTTTATTTTAAAAAAACTTAAGATTTATGAAATAAAGATCTAATTGGAAAAAACTGAGACGTATTCGAGAGCCTTGCGCATCGATTTCGTGAAAAATTAAATTTGAGACGATAATTGTAAGCTTGTATCACTTGATATGCTGAGCCTAGCTTTTCTCATCATATTTTCTTAAGAATAAAAATATGCAACTGCCCTGGGTTTTCTGTAAACAACGTTCGAACTAGAGCCGATATCCCTTTATCACTTTTTGCTTAGATTGCGTAGCCACAACGTTAAAAACACACATTAAAAGGAGTAGTGGCTACGCAATCTAAGCAAAAAGTGATAAAGCGATATATGCTCAGGTGCCTTGGCGGATTTTTTTCAAATGCTCACAAGGTTCGATGAAGACTTTGGTCTGTAACAAAAAATTAAATTAAATTTTTGGGTCTGATTTTTAAATAAATTCAAAAACTTCCGAGTATCTGTTTAATTGTGGTGACCACAATGTGGTCTGAAAATACTTATATCTATCAAAATAATTAACTCCAATTTTCTCTTAAATTTGACATGTGAATCCTCAGTTAGCTAATATCACTGGTTGTAATTTAGATTCAGTTGGAGTAAGAACCGAAAAGACGATATTTGGTGATGAACTCATGGATGGCGACGAGTTATCAGATGGTCTTACTTATTTATATACCATTTCTTATGCGTATTTGGGCACGTTTGGATCAGGGTCAATAAAAAAACAAAATTGGAAACTTTTCACGGGTATATTCATAGGTAAATTTTAACGGGAGCGGGCGATAATTAAAAGCTGGTTTTAAAATGTTTTCGAGTATATTTTTCGAGAAACTTACCCAGGTAGTTAAGCTTAAATATCATCTTGGGTTCTTTTTATAATTTTTGCTTCCAGTGGTCATGACAGTCAACTTTTGGAGCTCAATTTAAGGCCTACCACTCATTTATGTGACATGCGATTTTTTTTAATTTATACTTCAAAGTGATTACAACGGCTGGCTTTGAATCTTCTCGGTTTATTTTTGAAATGTTGTCTTGAGATAACGGTAAAATTATTGTGAATTTCAGATTTTTTCGAAAGAACGATGAAAAGTGTGATGAAAACTTTAAAGTTGAATGTGTTTATTATCAAAATTAACATGATTCATTTTGAATTTCTAACACTCTTAAACCGGATCTCCAAATAAAATACCATCCGAAAAATCTGATCAGTCAAAAAACACAACAAAAAATCTTTTAAAAATCAAATGATTATAAAGTCTTTCTGACAACTTTCAAATATCGTCAGTGACCCACTCCCTTAAAATCATGGAAAAATATAAAACAATCATTCACCCTGTGAAGATTCATAACAAGCCTGTTTATTTCATCATGTTGGTCTGTTGTCGTCAATTCGATAGCAGGAAATTCGATTAAAAAGGCATTTACAAATCCTAAACCCCCAAAAGATGGATTAACTTGGTATACGAGACTCCAGAATATTGATGACGATAAAATGAAAGAAAACAAAGAATTTTTGAAAACTGAAAAATCTGAATTATAATTCTTTATTCTATATTTGTTATAATTTATAACTAATAAAACTCTTAACCCCCTCACACCCAAACGCCATTCGGGGACGCGAGATTTTTTAAATCCTTCAAACGAGATAGAAATAATAACTCCACAGACTTTTAATTCAGATGTGTCATAAAGTTCGCAATTCTTTTTCTAACAATGGTTTTAAAAATTCGATACGACTAGTAGTTCAAAAGATATTTTTTCCTACTTTTTTTTAGGATTTTCGNCAATTTAAATCTATCCTTGATCTTGGGCCAGTAAAAATAATGAATATTCTATCGCATTTATTATCTCCGCAATAACCGCTCAAAGTGGCGTCCCCGAATGGCGTTTTGGGTGTGAGGGGAATTTCAATGGTTTTGGGTGTGAGGGGGTTAAGTCGTTTAATTGCAAAGTTTTCATGGACATCACCATCGTATTTAAACTTTAAATCAGATGTGATCTGCGCTACCTGATAAACACATCAAAATCAATTTCTGAGCATTTTTGCCAGATCCAATCAGAATCATTTCTCAAACAATCTGGTTTTATTTATCTGTAGCAGCTACAGTGTAGCTGAACCGAATGTGTAAGACCGACGACTTTATCCAGGAGTGTGCAGTTTTGATTCAGGGAACAGCCTAACCGGACGACAAAAATAAGCTCAGATTAAAGCAAGTTCTAGGATACATATATCTGAGATCCAATCGAAGATTCAAGTTTTAAGAATTTTTAAGTTACAATAGGCATCAGGGATTCGCGGAAATGTGTGTTTACAATGAGGTTTTTGACGCATGCCACAGCATAGAGCAATTAGTGCAAAAAGCTACGGATTGAGGCGCGGGTGCGACTTTTGCGGGAAATCAAAAAGGGGGAAATGAATTGAGAGTAATTAAGAAAATGTGCAAAATGATGACAGATTAACCGCTATTTGTACTTTAATTTTAAACATAAAAAATCGGCAAAATGACTAACATTTGAAAACAGCTTTTATTGGGAACTATTCCCCTAGTGGTATACCATGGTACTATCGCATATAAAGCAATTATTTTGTCAGTATTTTCATATAACAATAACTCAAAATATTCCATATCTCGAGTACATGAGTCATGTAACATGACTACAGATTGTGGGACAAGGAAAAATCCCTTTTAAATACACGTAACAAGTGGAGAACGTGATAATTCCCATGTTTTCCACTGTAAAGAGGATAGTAAATATTTTCAATATCACATAAAAAATGTGAATAAAGCATCCGTTAATTTAACTTGCATGTATAAAAAAACAAGAAAATGTCCTGCAACAGTGACTTTGGTGCCAAATAACCAAAATATGATAAAAACCAGAAGAACAGAAAGAGTCGCTTCAAATGGCGCCCTCAAATATGCTTTAAATGATGAAGACCCCTTAAATACAAAATCTGGACAAGATTGGTCAACAAAACCAGATTCTGGCAAAAATGATCATATTACATACTGTACTGTACAAATACCACTGGCCAAGCGTCCAAGAATGGAAGGTATCAATGAAGATTCTTCGACTTCAGTCCAAATTCGTAAACACAATCGGCAATGGTGCCGTTTTGGTCCTGGTCAACCTTCAGCCCGTGCATTTCGAGATGAACAAACGCAAACTGCAATTATTCAAAAACGTGTCAAATTCAACACGTAGAAAATGTTTGGAATATGAACAAATCCGGTGGTGCCCGTCTTTAGAGAAAATTATTCGAAAAACGAAAAAAAATCACGAAATTATCATTTGTCCAAACTTTTCAAAGCAGGTGAAGGTGAAGTTGATCCGACTGTACAAGATACCTATTTTAAAACTTTCACTGCCTTAGATATGAAATACATTCATTTGGACGGCTGAAAAGCTGCTCACGCCAGAAAATCGCTGAATGAAACCTATGTCTCATTTGAATTTTACATGTTTTTAGTTCAATGTGTTTTTGCATGTCCCTAAGATGAATTAATTATTTCTTTGTGTACTTAATATATACATCTGTTCTTGAAGTAAGAATGGTTGAAAAAACTGTGCACAGATTTTTGACACAATTTATCTTTTCGAAAAGTTTTATCCTTGAAATATTAATTTATTCTCTAAATAAATTAATTATGTCAAAAATGTTACCCGAAATCTACTATTTCCGTGACTAAAAAAACTTTGCCTTCCGGTCTCTCTAAGTGGGTGTGACACAAAGCAGAGTACACACGGCCACATAGTCAGCAGAGAGACATGCAAGAGGATTGTTATTGCATATATTGAAGAAGAGAATCTTTAGGCCTCCGTTCGCGTTTGACCCTTATTTGAAAAGCTCTTATTATTCAACTTTGTTATTTTTGACCTCATCATTGGTCAAATGCAACCGTGCAACAAAGGATATCCTATTCCGAGTACTGTAGATCAAAATTGCCTAGGTAAAAATACAAACCAATTGTGTGTTCAATTCAGGGATTTGATTGGTTGGTTGGCCCGTCTCACTCTCGTTTGTATTTGGTTTGTATTTTTACCTTGTTATTTTTACCTTGTAATTGGTTTGTATTTTTACCTAGGCATTTTTGATCTACTGTACTCGGAATAGGATATAGATATCTTTTTCTTGAAAGCGTAGGAAATTGAGTCTGCTTCTAATTCTGATATCTCTCGAGAAAACATAATTTTACGAATTTTATCATTTTAAAAATCAAACTTTTCATAATAAGCTGAAAATTTTACCACTTTTAAGATTTTTTTATTCGCGGTAAACTAAATTAACCGGCTCGTTCGAAATAACATTGCTAAAATTTCAAATAAATTTTTTAGACCGAATATATTTTTGGACCTTTCTTACATACCAAACCTCGCCATATTTCATGCATTTTTCATCAATTTTATTTGACAGGTCACTTGGGTTATGATAAGGTTATGATAAGAACCTTCGCAGTTGAAACCAAAGAAAATAAAAGTGAAATATTTGCAATTAAGCATCGCTTTCAATTATAAACTAAGCATCACCTTACAGCTTGGGCTTATAATGATTTCTGGATGAATAATTAAACTTAATTTTTTCATTTGAAAAAATTCAATTTGCTCGTTTGTTGAAATAAAGGTAAAAAAGTCAAAAAGTTAATAATAGAACATATTTTAATACTACATATTATGTGTTTAATTTACTTTATCAACATGCTGTAATAAAAATAAATAAAATTTAATGCTCAATGACACTTAACGGTTTTGCAAACAAGACGGCAACTGGAAACCAAATAGGAACCAGAAAATCAGAATAGTTATTCAAACTCATTGATTGTGGAGAATCAAAAAATCTTTTTTACAAACATTTCTGACTAGATATCCCTTTCCCACTTTTTTGTTAGAATGCGTAGCCACAACGTTAAAATCACATGTTAAAAGGATTAGACTACGCAGTCTAACCAAAAAGTGATAAAGGGATATGCCGCACTTCATATGATAAAATTTTTGAAAATA
>SCLH01001147.1:8666-36710 GCA_004367855.1 Oikopleura vanhoeffeni | reverse complement strand
ATACGATGAACTTGAGATTGACCTTGAACTTTGACCGGTCATTAGAGGTCAAATATTGGTCGCCGACCCTCAATTAAAAAAACGGGTAGCCGAAAAACGCTTAATTTTCACTGGCCAAAAAATCAGCTTTCTAGCACTTTATACGGCTTCGCTAGAACTGGATCACATTTACCTGTAAAATCACGAAAAATTGACCTTAAAATCGATTTTTTTTTGAAAATTTTTCATAAAAAAAAAAAAATCCTAAGTCTTAAAATGACCAGAAAAAAATTCTCTACAAGATAGGTTAAAAACATCGATACCCATTTTTGAGTTTTGAAATTTCTTATTTCAAATCGTCATTGTAGCAGGGCGTCTCGTTTCCTTTAGAACGCGGCCCATGATTAGGCCTCTCTCTCTGGTGTGGTTAGCGTGCGAGAGAGGGACTCTACTATCGCGCTTTCTCACTACCCCAATATTATATATGTAATCAACACACTGAGTTATTTACACGATGTAGTGTGGCAACTTCAAGTAGACTGAATTGAAACAGGATATATAAAAAGTTAAAGTGGCCCTCATTTAAGCCAGACCTCGGCAAGCCAGGAGTATTTGTCTGGCTTGACATGGCTTGGCTTGACCAGACAAACAAAAAACGTTGGCTTGGCTTAATCCAAGCCAGTAGGTGCCGAGGTCTGATTTAGGCTGTCCCAGGTCAATTACCTTATTGATGTTTAGTCCGAAACTTAACAATCTAAAAAGTACATTTGGTCAATTTGGGGTCAGCAAAAATCTGGGAAAATCCGGCTTTTTGATGGGTTAAACTTTTTTTGTTCAAATCAAGATTTAAATGTTATAAAATGTGCGCCTGATTCACTGATAATCCAAATTAATAGTTTTAATTCTGATTCTCAGTACAGCTCAGTACAACTCAAGTTATAAGACCAAGGGTCCTAAACACTAAAATAACCCAAAATCGACGAAAAATGACGATTTTTTCACTTCACGGTCAAAAATCCTTCTCGCTTTGGGTTTTTACTAAAACATCTTGTGAAAAGGCACATTGCGATTAGTTTAACCCGTGTGAGCACAGAAAAAAAAGTTCCGCCAAGGCACCGACACCTATATATAGGTGACTGTTCAACCGCCTATTACAGAAAGCCCAAGGTAGTTAGAGTTTCATTTTTTTTTGCATAAGGAAGTTCAAACGATATATTTTTGCATCCGACATTTGATATTCTAGAATTTTGATTTTTAGTTCTAGAAAATTTACTGATAAGAGCAAGGTACAGCATATCAGGTGATACAAGCTCACAGTGGTGTTCACAAATTATTTTGGTATTGGAATGAATGCACAATGATCTGACCTATGTCATCGTTTTTTCTGATTTGATTTATATATAATCAATCAAAAATTATTTCTAAATAGGTTTAAAATTTTGATGAGAAAATCACAATTTTTTATAAAAAATNAACGTGGTTAGGTAACGGATTAAAAGGCATTCAGACTGGATTCTCCCCACCACACCTCAACTGGTGCTCGCAAGCCGCGTATCCGCTCTGATTTGGATTTTCTTTGGAGCTCCTAACCTTGCTGATGCTTCAATGTACCTCAACATTGTGCTGCTGCACTTTCCGAAAACAAATCTAGGGGGGAACCTCTACTCCGAAGATTTCTGCTCCAAGTGCCACACGTCTACTGTACTTTGAGAGAAGTAGCCGCAAATCAGTCGTTCCGGAAAGAGTGAGATCGATCCGAAACAAAAATGTACGTGCTGTCTTTATTAACTGTACACATTCCATGCAACTAAAGGTTGATCTCTGCTGCAACAACTAAGTTTAGCCTGTTGCGTTACAGATGTGCATGCACACTCAAAACCTATTGTTGTTAAACCGACAAGTTGTCTTGATTCGGGGAGTGTGGTGATGTTATCATTTGTATTCTCTTAAGTATTCGACACCTTATCCGCCTACACCTTTGATCAAGGTCAGGATTGACACAACTTATTTGTGTCCTAATTCTGTTTCTCGCTTTTGCTAACACAAACAAACTTTATCTTTTGTAGTCTATTTGTTTAGGGCATTAAAGTTAAACAGACGCCAGTGGAAGAATACGGTAACCGGTTACCGTCAATACGAAGGGATTTTATGTTTATTTTTTAAATTTTGTTAAAAATGGAGCCCCAATCGGCCGAAGGCCGATAAAAGGGAAGTTATCCTTTTTTTTAATTTGTTGTAAAATAAGTCGCCAAATCGCCGA
Source organism: Oikopleura vanhoeffeni (assembly GCA_004367855.1). Lineage (NCBI taxonomy): Eukaryota > Metazoa > Chordata > Appendicularia > Copelata > Oikopleuridae > Oikopleura > Oikopleura vanhoeffeni. Next base: position 34,471 of record SCLH01001147.1, on the reverse strand, counting down.
AGGCCGATAAAAGAGACTTTTGGGTTTATTGATAACTTTTTTGACAACTTGTCTAGTTTCGGTTTAGGGGACACCGCGGACGGCCTAGTATCGCACAAATTATATATTTGATTAAAAATGTCCAAACGGGCTATAATGACGTGAGTCAACTCTGGGGTTCCTCTGAAAATCCATTCTAGAAAATATATATTAAATACGGGAACTGTTGGTCTGCGTTCAACTCATTAAGTTCCATCAACGGAGTTAATTTTTCCTTTGAAATTCAACTATTGGCTTGTCTTCCACGATATTTTCGGAACGCAACAATAGTAAACCTTTTGTAGAAATTTTTTTACTCGCTAATGGCGCCAATCAGCTGGACAACGATTTTTGAATTAAGCTGAAATATTTTTCGGTTAATAACAACGTTTTGCGGTTCAATATCGGACAATCAAATTGTAGCTATTTTAAATAAAGTAAGCGTTGAAACATTTTTACATGAATAAGAATTAATTCGATTTCGTAGAGACTTGTTTTCTCGTATGAAGGCGCTTCTGACCAAAAATCACCAATCAGAATCAGTTGATTTCGAGTCATTAACATCACTGTCGGTATTTCGCGGGCGAAAAAGAGCGCCTACCCGAGATACTCCACTCTGCGCGATTTGATAAGGGATTTCAAAATAAAAAATCTTTTATGTGTTTAAAGTATCTTGTAAGAATGTTTTTTTGGTCGTTTTACGAGTCTGGATTTTTTCTGGTTTTGAGGTTTTAAAAAAACTGTTTTGAGGTTGCGAAAGTGACCTTTCAGTCTCCGCGTTCTCACGGAGTTCAAGTAGCATACCACATAATAAGGTTGACTCGATATTTTAGATTTACCATGTACCAAAAGATGCGCAATTATCGGTTGTTTTGAAGCGTATCATGAACTAAGGGGCATAAGTGACCGCAAAGTTGACGCCAGAGCGGATTTGTATCCTGAGTAAAACCGACTGTAATATTTTTTCTGGGTATAAAATTGCTTTATAGCGCCACCTTGCGGCCTTCTTGACCTAGTCTAATATATGTTTCTAGTTCATAATTTGCGCATCTTTTAGTACATGTTAATCATTAAATATCACTTCCGGTACCGTAAGCTATAGCTTTACGGTTAATTTTGACCAGCCGGTCCATCGATAACCGCTGCACAAAAAAACAGCCTCCGAGAAACTTTTTGCTGTCGAGTTAACTTTTTTCATTTGTGATACCGCTTTTTAACTCCGTGGAACTCGCAAGACTAATAGTCACTTTCGAACTTGAACTTATTTTTTTTTTTAAATATCGAACTAGAAAAATCCTGAGTCTTTAACCTCCTCACACCCCAGAAACGAGAACTACGCCTCACCCCAAAAGCCTATCTTAGCCTATCAGCCTACTTGAGCGCTTATCACGGGAAACTGGAGGTATCCATAACTTATTTGTCACGGATTGAGATCAAGGAAAGAATTAATGAATTAACACATAACATTTTTTCAATTCGAAGTCTGTGAAGCTCGATAACTGCGAGAAAACAGAGAGTCACTCACCTTGTATTTCTGAAAAACCAACATTTTTTTACATGACATATAAGTACAAAATAAACAAGTGAAATTCTGGCAGCTAGGTTAAGTTATCTAACTGGTTCTCAATTTGAAATATAATATCTTGATCGCTTTACGAACATTTACTCATATCGCCGCGCGTAAAATATATGCCGCAAATTTTGAAAAATATTGCGCAAACAGCTGAAACTTTCTAATCAGTACACCGTTATCTTTCACACTTCATCGATTTTGTTTGTCGGCTTTATTTGAATTAAATTATTGAGTTAAATTGCTCGTTCAATTTTTTCGCGAAAATTTTTTTGAATATTTTTCTCTCTATTTTAGAGTTCGTGAGAATCACTTGTTGAAAATTATTCTTCGTAATGAGACGCAGAAAATAAACTTAATCAAAAACACCAATACGTTCCTCAAACTGGCTTCCCCAAAATTTCGAAAATTATGAGGGGAATGTTCAATTTGACATTGCGTGAATAATTAGATTTGACATTGTGTGCATAATTTCAATATTTTTCGAAAGATCGGGCGCCCGTTATCTTATCAATGCGGATTGTTAGCCATTAAAAAAACACCAATTATTTCTGGAAATTTTTTTCTAGAACATGGAAATCGCTTGCTAACTGAAATGCCAAAATAATGACATATGACAAAACAAAAATAACCCATTAGTGATCATTTTTACGAAGATTCGACCAAAAAAATTGAAACTTTGTACCAATTATTCTAGAAATTTCCAAAAATATCGTTTCGGACTTTCTAAAAACAGAATAATCTAGAATGGTTCATTTCAGAATACAAAACCAATGGCAAGAAAAAATTCCCAAAATGAGTATTCAATATATAGTTGTTCAGATTTTGCGCCTCAAATATTTCAATTTGCCAAATCAATGTAAAATGGCGCGCATTAATCAGCATGAAATAGTGATTGCGAAATATAAAACAATTATAAAATTCCTTGGTTCAAAAGTTTAAAGAATAGAGAAGGATTTATGAAAAAGAAAAATCGCATTACCGTTCGTAGGTAAACTTTTTTTTAAATAATCTACATTTGCCTATAGTAAGTACAATGTAACTAAGCAAGGGAATTTCAAAAATTTCGGCGGAATTAAGTTAATTTATAAATATGCTTGGTGCAATAGTAGAGATTTTTTCTGACCAATAATATCGCTTATTGATTTTGGATACGTGAATGACGGTTCTATCTGCAAAAGAAGATACCAGCAATTAGTTTTATGCTTTAAAGGTTGATGTGATAATATTTTCTAAAATGATCATTTTTGACTTCTCAAGGTTTACGGACTACAACATTGAAATATAACGTTACTGTTCCTCCAAAATTTTGAGTTTTAAAAGGGCTACTTTTCCCAAGCAAATAGCTGGAAGCCACCACAATCCCCTAAAGGGTTACCCTGCTCTTAGATTATGCAGTTATATTCATAAAAATGCACCAATCAATTTGTTTTTGTTTTGAACGCATAAACAACCCAAATGGCGACAAAAAATTTTCCGAAAATATTGCCTTTTTTTTAATTTTTTATGTATTTTTACTAATATGTTCAAAATAACTTGTGTCAATTTGACCACTAAAACTTCAAATCCGGTTGACGTAAGTCAACTTTCTCTTCAGTGTTTCCCCAGTTCTTCTCGAGCCTACTTTCGAAAATCGAAGCCATTTTTCCGTAAATTTTTCACGTGACCTTGAAAATCATATTTTGAGTTTGGGTCGATTTCAGAATATCGCTTCACAGAATTTTATTTGTTTGAGCTTCCTTTGCAGAATTTGAGTGAATTTGAAATATAACCCGGATGGAGAAGAATTTCCGATAGAACATGTCAAAAAAAACGACGTCTGTGCGCATATTCAAAAAAATAGACTTATCGACAAAAAATGCTTCACATAGTTTTGATATAATTATGCAGATTGCTCAATTAAGGTTTATTTCAAAATCCCCTGTTTCGCTATGTTCTGGAGTGTATCATGCGAAAAAGTTTGACCACTTGTCACGCAGATGAAGGCTAGTTCAAAATGGCGAATCCTGAATTATCTCTTTGAAGCTCTGTTCGCTAATTTTATCGAAATGTCAAATTATTGGCAGGGATACCCTAAATACCAGAAAAAATTCTCTCAAGAGATTTGTGACTTAAACGATTTTTTATTTTGAATATCATTCCTAATCCGTACGCGTGACCGTGACCTGTTTTAATCGCAATTTAGGAACCTTAATCTCATTTCAAAATTTACATAAGTAATTGATCGATATTTAAATAATTGACGTTTGTGCGTTTTTTTTCTAGAAAATTTACTGTTTACAGTACTTATTTTTGCAAAAAAATTTAAACATCGAAAAAGACTGGAGCAGAATCAGAAAAAGTTCTAAGACTTTTTCTCATTGCACCATTTCCTGAAATAGCACGTGACGTATATTCAGAATAAAGGTTGGCCAAATAGTGTACTTTTTTTTTTCAAAAATACTTAAATCAATTTTGAAAAAAATGAAGTGTTCTTTAGAAGTTTTTAAGATTTTTTCTCCACCAACCAAGGCCAAAAACGTCAAGGACTTTTAAATCAGAAATAAGTTTTGGGTCACAGTACATATAGTAGTCATGTTTGAGCCGAATTTGTTGGGTAAAACACCTGAATTTAAAGTTTTGAACATATGGTTTTTCCAAATAAGTCACGGACTTATTTTCAAGAAATAAGGCTTAATATATTGACTATTTCAGACGCTTATTTTGAATTATTCGTCAGTGATTTCATTCGGACCTGTTACCGTAATGAGAAAAACGTCTTGAAAAGTTGAAGTTGACCTTGAATTTTTTGGCGTAATGGAGTACTTTTCAAATACCGTATTGTTAACCGTAGATCAATTACCGTAACTTCAAAGTTCATCGTAGAACTCATAATACCTCAAAGAATCGAACAGTCGACTTTCTCATGAAAATATTGCCAACTATTGGATAAATTATCTGTACTGAAGGTCGCCAGGAGCAACAATTTCTTGTGAAATCTCAAGAAATTGACTATTTTTTGCTCTCTCAGTACCGTTCGTACATATACCCATAGTTGCTAAATTTTTTATAGAAAATTGACTCTCCGATTCTTTTGGGGTACTCCACGCTTCTACGAATAACTTGAAATTGGTCTTGGACACTTGTCATAAAAATAGTTCTTTATATTTTTTAAGGAGGATTGTAAAATTTAATCAAAACATGCAATTTTTTTGGCAGTTTCAGCACCCAATTGGTGTCGGTTAATACTGCAAATTTGAACAATGCAAATTTAGCCATGCGTATCACAATGCCCTTAATTGTGTGATCGTGCTAAAAAGAGAGATTTTATATTTTCCTTATCACATTTGATGCCTTAAATTTTTTTTTCACATTTGTTTTGATCGTTGTAGAGAATTATCAGGAATCCCATATGATCAAGTGAATATATGTTGAATGAAACGAAGGTTATACGCTCGATTAAACAACCCGGTCACGCGTGACCGTGAAAAGACTGTGAATCCAGAAGTTGTTCCGCTTGTAGGATTAGCTAATTTCTAAAATATGCTAATAACCTTAAAGTTTCCTTTGGTGGTTTTTTGACTTCTAATGACAAATCTTTCACTGGATCCTCTTTCTCCACTTCATGTAGAGTGAAATTAACATATTTTTATAAATTCCGAAATTTTCAACTATGGAGTCACAACGGACCTCGAGTACAAATCCTAACTATTGAAAAATGCTAAATCGAGCATTTGTTGGTTGATCCTTCCAATCTGACCAATGAAATCGGCTATTCCGCAATCAGGGTGCTAATATCTTCGTTGTTGTATCATTTAAATAGTTGGATTTGTACTCTGAGGTCCGTTGATCTATCTCTTTTGAGCCTCGAAGTATGAGAAACAAATGCGCCTGTTTTTCACAGGTGACTTTTGTCTTTTTTTGATATGATATCCGTATATGCTAAAAATCACTTTTTTCCATATTAATTATTGAAAAAAACCACTAAATGCGCCTTATTTCATGCTTGACATTTAATTTAAAATTATTGAAATATATAGATATATTCAGTTAAAAAATTTCGAAATGAAAAAGAGAAAACAACAAAAAAAATTCGAAATTTAAAAATGGAGGCCTCGGATAAGTTGGAATTGAATTTCAAAACGGTGGCCTCTGATTGACTGAATATAAATTTCGAAATGGAAGGCTCTGATTGGATGGAATTAAATTTCAAAATGGAGGCCTCGGATAAGTTCAAATTTTATTTTAAAATGGAGTCCTCTGATTGGCTGAATTTCCATTTCGAAATGAAGGGCTCGGATTGGCCTCTGATTAAAAAATGACTCATCCATATAGATATTTACAAAATTTTGCATATATCAAATTTGAAATCAAAAGACGAAAGGAATTTCATCACCGAATTCCGCCAGACCTCGCTAGCAGGGAGTTTGAGACCTTTAGTTTTATAAAAAAATTGAGAAATAGCCAGCATTATGACTCAAACTCTATAAAAAATGGGAATTTTCTACCGATGCAAAGTAACATAATTTTAAAAGCAGATAAACAATTCCATAATTTGGAATCCTTAATTACAGAGCATAAATAAAGGACTAATTTGGCATTCCTGCATATACATCCCGTGTGAAATAACCGTTACAAATTTTTTTGAGGGTTATCTACTGAATTTTTAGAAAAAAAATTTCATCTGCGAAATTAAATTTTGATATTTTTGTACTGCCGCCATAGCCGAAAATTGGGTTAATTCTATTTGTATTTAATTAATTAATTAAGGAGGAGATAGGTTTTTAAGATTTGGTTTTTGAGGCCCTCTAGCGGTTTGACGTGTTCTCAAAAACATCTTAGACCACGCTCATTGTCATTTTTTTGGTCGATTTAGTATAGTCTCAAATTAAAAGCAAAATCTGTTTGCTAAGTTTTAATTTAGATTCCAGCCAATCAAAGGCCTCGATTTTGAAATTTAATTTCAGCCAATCAGAGCCTTCCAATTCGAAATTGAAATTTAGCCAATCAGAGGCCTCCATTTTCAAATTAAATTTCAGCCAATCAGAGGCCTCCATTTTGAAATTTAATATAACCCAATCAGAGGCCTCCATTTTGAAATTCAACTTCAACCACTCAGAGGCATCCATGTCAAAATTTTACTTCTAGCCAATCAGAGGCCTCCATGTCGAAATTTTATTTCAGCCAATCAGCGACGAGAAAATGCTCACCCGCAATATTGACCAAACGCGAGTCGGCAGGTTTCCAATCAACCAATCAGCGACGAGCACGAATAAGTTTGGAAAAATGTTTTTTTTTTCTGGTGAATGGTTTTAGAGTGGCCGAAGTAGGGAATATTTTAGGGAAGGGCTCAAATTCAGATAAAATGAAGATAGTCATTTTGTAGGAAATTTTACGGAGATTTTTTTTCCGTACTTTTTCACGAAAAATTTACAAATTTTTGGCGAGTCCTGATTGCCCAGAAGTGAGTTTTGACCCCGGAAATGGAATCGCAAGGTAAAGTTACATCAGAAAACATAATTTTGAATTTTTTGAAAAGTTTAAAAATGGGCATTAAGGGTAGTTGAAAATGGCAAAAATCATTTTCTCACAAACATTAATTTGTTGTTGGGCATTGCAAATATATTGTTCAGAGGAGATATATTTTGAAGTCTGAAGTTGTTGACTAAATCGTAATTGTTCATTCGCCAGATCAAAAAAAGCTTGTCTCAAAAGATTGACATACTACCGTTACGTGATCTGTGAAAATTGGAGCTCAATTTGATTTACCGTCTGGAAAGAGATAGATTTTGCAGTTTTGAAAGTTTCTTATTGTGAACATACTGTACCTATTGGCGTGATGGTCAAAAATAATTTGTGATGCACTTTTTTGCAAGATTACAGAAAAATCTACAAATAAGCATTTTCGGTTTTTCTCATGAGCTCTTAGTTTTCAGTATATTTCACCGAGAATATGTCAAATCAGAGTCGCGTACCCCCCCTTTAATTAACAATTTGTCATTTTGAGTACCCTTAACAACCATTTTCTGATTTGTGACGCAATTGAAAAATATTTTTTTTAGTATAATTTAATCACGCGGTTTCATTTCCGGGGTCAAAAGTGACTTTTGAGCATTTTTATTTTCCAACCAATCAACAATCGGCAAGATTTTGAAAATTTTTCTGAAATAATAGATAAAAATAAACCTCCAAAAAAATTTTAATCTAATGGTGGCTTTCATTTATTTATCATANTTATTTTTTAACCAATCAGCGATCGGCAATATTTTTTCATAAATAAGCAAAATTGAATCTTTAAAAAAAAATGCTTTTTAATGGTTATCTTGATTTATTTCAAATGTTGATCTTTTCCGTAAATGCTAAAACCGTGGCGTTGTTGACACCACCAAAACATAGAATCGCCTGTTGCACCACATGTGGACGTCTAAGGCCCATAGTTGCTTATACCGTTCCCACAAAGTCGGTGATTGCGCATCTTTGGAGTATACTTAATCATGGAATGAAATAATTTCAAAAAATCGGGGAGCCTCTTTTCAGATTCTAGAATCACCAAAAAAATAATATTTTTCCGGGCGGGGGTCTAAGCGTCATTTTTTTTGCTAAATTATTGACAGTACATTCTAAGCTAAGTTATATAAAAAACTGGCTCTCAGCCCCGAACTTTTATAATAGAAAAAGCCAATTTAACAAAAAAAATGCGTTAAAAACCGTTTTTGGTCATTTTAAGGCATTTTTCGAAAAAATTGTAAGCAGATTTTTCCTTCCTTATTAACATATCTTTCGACCAAGGGGGTTATTTGGATGTTTCAGAGACCTTCAAAATCGGTTCTAACCGACTTCGGCCACTCTAAATTGTATCGTATAAATTACAGGCGCAAAATTTGTAATTTTTTCATTTAGGATGACTTATATGATTAAAGCGGATATTTTATGGCTATTTAAATTTTCAAACCCAAAGCAAGCAAGATTTAAAATATTTTTTGAGCTTTTCAATGGAAAATTGCAGTTTTGACCATCAAATATGGAAGTTATGAAAAAACTGTGATAAAAAAGGTTTTTCGTTGTATTACGTTGCAAATTATCCCGAAAAGTGATTATTCATATCTTCAACTTATTTTTTGAAGATTTCTGACCTGGGACAGCCTACCCTTTTCTTTATATTAGAAGGGTTTTTAATCTTTTGAAATTTTTCTTAATTTTAAAATTGTCCTAGGTCCCTTAATACTCTTTCAAATATTAGTGAGTAGCTTTAAAATACATGGATTTTAATTAGAATCTAAGCCTTACCATTCGGTCTAGGTTAATAATTATTCTTAGATGAATAATTTAACTTTATAATTTCAATCGGTTAAAAACAATTGACGATATTCTTGTTGTCATAAAAAAAGATTAAAAAATTGAACTTCTGGAAAAATTAAACCGTTTTGATAAAAACTTAGGATTCACAATGGAAAATGCATCTTATAATACACTTAACTTTTTGGACACTACGGTCATCATAAACAACAATAATTTGAACCTAGAGCATTTCCGAAAACCTACGGCCACAGATTGTTTGGTAAATTATAGAACAGGCGTGAGTCCAAAAAATTATAAAATCGGTACTTTCGTGGGTGAACTTTATCGGTGTCTCCACTCCACAACCACAGATGACGCTAGAGATCGCGCAATCGAATAATCTAAAAATATCTTTTTAAAAAATCAATACCCGCTTAATTTACTTAATTCTAAAATTTCCGAAGTCCGAGAACGCAATTTTCAGAAATCTGATTTCGCCAAAAAACGTCAAGCTGAAATAGACAACCCGGACTTTGAGAATTACACATTCTCTTTACCGTACACTAGCACACGCTGTTCCAGCATAGTATCCAAAATTCACAAAATAATAAATCAGTTTACCCCCAATTATAAACTTAATATTGCATTCACAACTATAAAACTAGATAGTGTGATTCACCCACGACTCAAACCCCAAAAAAGTTACTTTTAAAATTGTAACTTATGTTATAAATATATTTGTGAATGTGAAGAGTCATATATAGGCGAAACTCAGCAATTATTACGCACACGAGGTAAAAATCATCGCACTCGAGATGATTCTGTAATTCACCACCATATTCAAACGTGTTCTGGGTATCAACAATCTTTCTATGATGAATTAGGCGTTGACCATGATAAAAGTACAGATAGAGAAAAATTATATTTTTTCGAAGGTCATTTTACAATTAAAGAAAAAAATCTAATTTATAAAAACTCTGAAAAATTTTTCGAGGGAATTTTGATCTGCATGGACAAACCCACTCTTAACAGACAAAAAGAACATACAGTGCTAAAGTTCATTTGTACGTGCTTTCTGGGCAAATCTCAAAACACTGCTATCACCTAAATTTATAAACGAATCGAGCGTTGATGATGCGTCACTGAGGCTCGATTCGCGAAATTGCTTTTGGAACGAAAAATACTTTTTGTGCATCTAAAATTCTTTTATTTCTCACTCTTGAAAATGGAATAAACCGAAACGTTGAATAAAAACAATTTTTGAATTGAAAAACTATATTAAAAACAATTGATTGTTCGTCAATTAAAAAGTCAGTTATAAAACAATCGGTATAAATAATTCATCATCTTGAATTGCAAAAATACAATTTTATAAAATTTTGTGCCTAATAGCACTAAACGGTTTTGCAAACAATTCGACACCCAGTAACAAAATAGATAACAGAAAATTTTGTGTGAAAAATTGAGAATCCAGTTTTCAAAAATTTTTGACTTGATATAAAAAAATATTAATAAATATTACAATATTCGACTAAAAATTTGAAAAAAAATTATATGATCTTTGAAAGAACAAGAAAAAAATATGTGAGCACATATTAACTCGGGTACGACCGCAGTTACAGATGGCGCAGCCGCCCGTCAGGCCCTGCAGCGCCTGATGTTTTGAATGTCAATTATCTATAGTTTTTCATTGAAAAACCTATTCAATTAAGCCGTTAATGATCTTATTTAGACAATTATCTCGCTGATAGATCAAAAAATTATTTTTTATTTGCATTATAAATGCATCTAATTGCAGTTCAAAAAATCAGCGTTAAGGGGGTGGTCAACGCAAAATTGGCCAAAAACGTTGTTCTGTAATCAGTTTCACGCTGAATGTAGAAACAGGAAAGATATGAAACCACCAGAAATGAAATATTTGAGTCAATGAGCGTCGAGTTAAGGTCAAAATTGATCGCACTGATAGTCACTTCAGCCGGAAATGACGTTTGAAAATTATCCACATGACTGATCTCACAGAATTTTCGAAACAAATTCATAGCGCTTAAAATCTGGAAAAAGACGATTATCTTAGCCTGAAAATCATAGGTTTACAAAACCTAACTGACCCCTTAATTTTGGAAATACTTTTTAAGGAGTAAATTTTTCTGATTGATATCATCGCAAAAGCCAAACACTCATCCATACCACTGATCTCACAGAATTGTGATTAAAGCTCCTAGTTCTCTTCCAGAGAGCTCGAAGTCACATGTCAAAATTAAATTTTAGTCGGTAAAAAAATATTTTTTTTTCAATTTTCATTAAAAATTAAATTTCTATAACCGATTGGACGCAAAATTCAATGCAGTTTTAGAAAATATAGTTTTGATATTTCGGCGATCAAAATTCACCCTTAAGGGGGATATCTAGCAGATTTGACGTATTAACGGTGATATATTCTGAAAACAAAAAGCTTATGAGAAAATTTAAATAAGCCTTGAGGCATTAAAATGCTCCAAATTGATACGGGGTGATAATTAAGTGTACCGTAGAATTAGTGTGTATATACTTCCAGGCGTTAGGCCTCGAAATTTCCTTCGTTTGTGCGGTCACTTACCATTGATATTTTTTAGCCAACCAGGAACTCGCGTACAATTTTTAAATAATGCATTTGAAAATGTGGGGAAAATATCAATATTTTTTGTTGATTAACATTTTAGTCAATTGAGGGAGCCAATGAGGAGCGGCTATAAGATTATGACATCATAGCATCAGCAGCGTGAATTTCGAACACTTACCACTTTAATATTCGAAGAAAAACCCTTTCGAGCACTTTTAGGTTTTATATCTAATAATTCAAAATAATTTTCTAAACAATTTTTTTACATTTTAAGGGGTGGTGGCGTGTCAAAGTTTTCAAATTGATTTTTCTAACTCTGGTCTCCTTTGGAGTATAGAAATTTGAAAATTTCAACGAAAACATTAAATTTTGTTGTTTAAAAAATGAATGAAAATAAAAAATAACGTTTTCTTAATAATTTAAGGGGGATTTGGTGATGACAGTTTTGGGAAATTTCTTCGAATATTTTTTATGAGTGACCTTAAAGTGCCCAAAAATTATTAATTTTGGGCACTGCCGGTAATTTAGAACTATCAAAATAGCTTAGAAAAAAATCTGAAGCCTCAATAAATTGGGGACTCAAAGCGCGCGCTCTTTAAGTGCTCAATTTATGAGGCTTGAGAATTGAACAAAATATTGGGCACTCCGTAATTTATAACTATCAAATGGCTTAGAAAAAAAAAACAGGGTGTGAAATGGGGTCAAGCACGACGAACAAATTGGGCACTTAAAGCACCCCTTTTTTACAGAAAGATTTAGATGTTAAGGGGTATGGTGTTTCCTAATTTGAAATTTTCTCGATAAAACGAATGCCTCGAGGATATAATTCAGATTAGCCAGTTTGAAAACTAGCCTTCAGCTTGCGTCAGAAAATGTGCCAAAACTTTTTTGTATGCTTACACTCAGTGACACATAAGCGAAACAAGAAGACATAAGTTATGTCACATAAACGCAGACAGAAAATCTATTCTCCTCCCAGGTTTATTATGAAAAAACCTTAATTTTAATACAAACCTGTATAATTATTATTCAAAACTTTAACAGTTTCGTTTTTGTTGCATAAGTGCTTAATATTTTTCCTAAGAACACGCAAAAAAACACACCGTTTTTTTGGACATAACGCCTCGAAAAATCTAATCTCATCCAAGGTTTAAATTTGCAAATTAGCTCAAAATTTTGCGAAACTCAGTTCAAAAGAAAATATAAACTTTACAGCGGCGTTTTTTTGCAATTTCGACCCCAACTCAAAATATGAATTTTTCAAGGTCGACGTGAAAAAAATATTTACCGAAAAAAAAAAAGTGTTGATTCGATTTCTCGAAAGTCGGCTCAAAAGAAAGCTGGGAAAACACGAGATAAAACTGGCTTATGTCAACCCGATAATATTTCTGGAAGTTTATGGCAAATTGCCACAAACAGATATTTTTGAACATAATTTTAGGAAAATTACTTTAGAAAAAAAAACAAAAAACGCATAATTTTCGAAAACTTTTTTTTTGATCATTTGGGTTGTTTTCAATGGGTGCAGATCAATAAACAATTGATTTGGTGCCATGGTTATGACCGAAAACAACTGCAGAAATGTAGGAACCACCCATACCCTTAAATCGAGCACAAAATGGGTTTCATATCCAATAACTGGTTCAACATATTTTGAAATTAAATTTTGAAAGATTTAAGGGGGTAGCGACTCTGATTTGACATTTTCTCGGTGAAATATACTGAAAAACTAACAGTTCTGAGAAAACCGAAAATTGCTTATTGTAGATCTATGCTTAATCTTGCGAAAAAGTACATCACAAATTATTTTTCCACCAATTACATCCAATGGTACGATTATTTATATTTTTTAATTTAATCAAATGAAAAATGAAGCCCAATCGGCCGAAGGCCATTAAAGAGATTTTTATGTTTTTTTATTTTAATTTTGTTGAAAAATGATCCCAAATGCCGCGCCAAGGCCGTATAAAGGCAGATATTATTATTTTTTATTTAATTCTAATGGAAAATGAGCCTCAAATCGGCCGAAGGCCGATAAAGGGGATATCTATTTTTAATTTAAATTTTGAATGAAAAATAGCTTCCAAATCGGCCCGAAGGCGATTAAGACGGATAAATTATATATTTATTTAATTCAATGAAAAATGAGCCTCAAATCGCCGAAGGCCGATATAAAGTAGATTTTATGTTTTTATTTAATTTTGTTGAAAAATTGAAGTCGCAAATTCGGCCCGAAGGCCGATAAGGAGATATTATTATTATTATTTAATTCTAATAAAAAATGGGCCTCAAATCGCCGAAGGCCGATAAAGGGGATACTGTATTTTTAATTTAATTTAAATGAAAAATAGAGCTCCAAACGCGAAGGCGATAAAACGGATCATTATATATTAATTTAATTCAAATGAAAAATGGAGCCTCAAATCGGCCGAAGGCCTGATTAAAGTACGATTTTTATGTTTTTTATTTAATTTTGTTGAAAAAATTGAGTCCCAAATCGCCGATAAGGCCCATAAAGGGAGATATTTATTATATTTAATTCTAAATGAAAAATGGGCTCAAATCCGGCGAAGGCCGATAAAGGGGATATTGTATTTTTTAATTAATTTCTAATGAAAAATGAAGCCCCAAATCGGCCGAAGGCCGATAAAGGAAGATCTTTATGTTTCTATTTATCTTCTTGAAAAATGAGCCCGCTATCAGCCTTCGGATTATTTATTTAATATAATTTTACTGAAAAATGAGCCCTAACTCGCGAAGGCCGGATAAAAGGGGACTATTTTAATTTTAAATTTAATTTTAATGAAAATTGAGCCTAACGTCGCCGAAGGCCGATTAAAGAAGGAATATTATATTTTTTATTCTAATGAAAAATGAGCCTCGAATCGGCCGTAAGCCGATAAAGGAGATTTTATGTTTTTTTTATTAATATTGTTTGAAAAAATGAGCCCCGAATCGGCCCGAAGGCCGATAAAGGGAGATATTATATTTTTATTTATCTAATGAAAAATGAGCCTCAAATCGGCCGAAGGCCGATAAAGGGGGTATTCTATTTTTTAATTTAATTTTAATGAAAAATGAGCCCCAAATTCGGCCGAAGGCCGATAAAGAACGGGTATTATATTTTTAATTTAATTCAAATGAAAAATGAGCCTCAAAATCGGCCGAAAGGCCGATAAAGGTAGATTTTATGTTTTTTATTTAATTTTGTGAAAAATGATCCAAATCGGCCGAAGGCGATAAAGGAGGATATTATTATTTTATTTAGTTCTAATGAAAAATGGGCCTCCAAAATCGGCCGAAGGCCGTAATAAGGGGATATTGTATTTTTNAACAATTCTAGAACGCCAGATAACCGACGATTTTTCACAATTTCAGACTTCAAAATCTATCTTCTCCTAGGATATATTCGCAAAATGGCTCAAATTGTTATCAAGTATTCCTAAGAACAATTGTAAGAGACCCTCGTCGGGCTTTATTGCAATTTCCAGCTAAAACTCGAAATATGATTTTTGGTCATTTTCCAAAAATATTCCGTAAAAAAAGTGCTTCGATTTTTTCGAAAGTAGGCTCAAAAGAAAGCCAGTAAAATACTGATGAGAAAGTTGGCTTACATCGAGCAAACCTTATTTTTTAACTTCATCTTTTAAAAAATACTTAGAAAAAAATCAAAAAAATGCGAAAATTTCGAATTTTTTTTGATGATTTGGTTTTTAATACACTTAATTATCACCCCGTATCAATTTGGAGCATTTTAAATGCCTCTAAGGCCTTTATTTAATCAGACAGATATACCCCCTTAAAACTCAAAATAAAATCGCCAAAAACAAATTCTTACCTAAAATAGTACTTTCGAGAGTAGTAAGGACTCTAAAAATACCACTTATTGATTTTAAATGCCGAAAATATGCAATTTTGAACTTTCTGGGAAAAATAACCTCATTACACATTTTTGTCCAGATTTGAATTGACCACCCCTTAAATCAAGAAAAAGTAATAAAAACTTTTGAACTAAGAACAATGAGAACTGAGCTAAATATTTACCGTTTTAAAATTATAACGACATCAACGTTTTCGGCAGTGAATGAGACATAGAAAGCTTGTTCAGATAAGTTCCATCTTCATATTTTCTAGATTTTTCAAAATATCTTATTTTTCATTTACGGGGTCACGTGATCGTTTTTCGACTATACCGCAATAACAAAAAGTCTAAGAATTTTTTGTTTAATAGCTTCGTATATGTTTTAGACAGATTTGAGATTTTTTTGCAAAAAGAAATACTGTAATTAAGTACTGTGATTCCACAAAAAAAACGCACAAAAAATTTTTCGTAAGAAAGTTCAGCGTTCACTTGGTCGACGATGATCCCTGTTATGTGTAAGGGTCGAAAAAAACGTTTAAAGTCAATCAGGCCCTGCAGGGCCTGACGGGCGGCTGATACTTAAGAATTAAAAGTGGCCATTCCTAATCTTTACTCACAGTTCACAAATTGTTAGTATTTTAATAATTGAAGAAAAAAAAATTGGATAAATTCGAAAATTTTCAAAATATTCTTAATCTTTTGAAATTTTCGGATTAAAAAATTGTACAATTGTCGATAAGTTTGAAGTGATAATCAGTGAATTGCTATTATAAAGCATTGATTTTAACCAGAAAGTAAGCCTCACCATCCGGCTTGGCTATCATTATTTCTAGATGAATAATTAAAGTTTATTTTTTCAATTGAAGAAAATTCAATTTGATTGTTCGTCGATTGAAATAAAGGTTAACAAGTCTTATAAAGTAAGTAATAGCACAATCGGTATGTATAATTTATTATCTCGAATATTAGCACTGCACCGTCGGAGACATTATTCGTCCATTTCGGCGTGTTTTTTAAGGTCCTGAGGGACCAAAATGCTTTTTGAATTATTAAACAGGGAGGTCCGAGATATCTCAACGTCGAGGCAAAGAACAACAACCCATAGAACAGAGACCTATTCTCATTTTGGCTATATATTAAGGACAAAATTAATAATTTTACGATTTTTCGACGAAAAAAGAGTTCAAGAGGCCGAAAATCGATCAAACGAAACAACATCTTGAAGGTATGAAAAGGGCAATATATTTTTCGTGATACACTTTTGTACTCAAATGTGTTCATTTTTTATACTCGACAAAAAAACGCATTATTCGCATTCTTATGATATTAAGAATTTATTTAAAGATTTAAAACGGAAATCTGTTCTTCCCAGAACACGATGACCCAACCAGCCAGACTGTTTAGCTAGGATGTGAAATATTTTGAATATATGGAAGCTTTTTCTTTAATTTTTAAATAAAAATTCTATTTTAAACGTTCGGTTTATTACATTTTTTATAGTTTGAAATAAATCAGAAACAGAAAAATGAATAAAAAGTTTTCTTCCAATAAGTGAATCTGATCGCAGTATAGCTAAATCGTACTTCTATGATCAAATGAGCATATAAGGGCTAATGACCTAATTGAACCTAAAGCGCACCAAAATCATTAACCCTCGCATCCAAATATACTATCTTGATATTATCGAATCTTATCATATCCATTACGAATCATTAATATCATAAAAATCAAAAATATACTATCCGGGTGTCTAATTTTTCGCTATTTTTTAACGCAAATAAATTAATAGGCACCCGGGCGTCCTTAGGGACATTATTGACAGATTACTGACTAGTCATGAGTCATGCCGTAGCTCAAGCGTAGTTTTTGTTGTGGTTTGGGTTAAATAAGTATATATGAATACGCCTCCCGTGCAAACAAGCTAAAAAATATTTCATTAATATTTTATTATAAAAGGTTTTTAACGCATAGCTTTTACTCGAGAGGCCTAGATATGCAACCAGGAGATCAAATTATTAATTTATTCAGTTTACTTTTACGAAATTTATTTTTCTAATTAAATGATAACAAGGCCTAATTTGAGTTAATCCCAAGTTAATTGAGTTGTCTCAAGTTGGACCTATTCTTTTGCTTCAAAAATTCGTTGAAAAAGCGTTATTTAGACCGAGATTTTTTCATAAATTGTGAAGTCCTGAATTCAATCCGGTGGAAATAATTGAAAAGTACTAGTTAATGAAATTGACAGTTGCTTATTGTCAACTCCATAGTTGAATTAATCATTCATGAATACCGTTAAACAATTCTATAAAACCTGGAACTTTTTTTGAGCCAATGAGAGGGGGCGTGAGAGGGGTGGCGTGCGAGAGAAAATATAGCCGAACTTTGTGGAGCGGTAATTCAAGGTCCTTAAGCCATTTCAAACGCGTGAAATTAGTGAGTAATAATATCAAAAAACGTCTGTTTTTAATAAAAGGATAAGTGAACACATTGATGTTTTTAATTCAAAAAAATGTCGGTACTGAAATTAACTTCCGCACACCGGATAATTGGTATATAAGTTTCAATTATTTTCATAATATCATAAATTTAAAATAAATCAAAATGTTCTTTATTGTGACAAAAAAATCCAGCACTTTTACACGTAACGCGTGGACAAAGAGATGATTCATTCGTTGACCATACGAAAGAAGACCGATCCATTAATTTAAAATGTATTTATGCAAATACCAAAAAATGTCCAGCTTCGCTTATCATTCTACCAAGAAAAAAAGATTTGATAAAAAATGGCCATAAACTAAAAATATTTGTGATGAACACAGATGTGAAATTGGGCACAAAATCAGCTGAAGATTGGGAAGTCAGATATGAGTCCGGAAAATTCGACCACTGTGATTTTTGTAAAAATAAAGTTCCACTATCAAAAAGACCAATAATGGAAGAAATCG
The DNA here is from genome assembly GCA_004367855.1 of Oikopleura vanhoeffeni. Taxonomy (NCBI): domain Eukaryota; kingdom Metazoa; phylum Chordata; class Appendicularia; order Copelata; family Oikopleuridae; genus Oikopleura; species Oikopleura vanhoeffeni. The sequence goes on along the minus strand of SCLH01001147.1, from coordinate 16,220 downwards.
TCGAGCAAAATTCAACTCCCGCCCAAATTCAAGCCTGGAATCGACAATGGCCCCGTTTTGGACCAGGTGGTGCTTTGGGTCGAGCTTTTTGGTTCGAACAAACCAGATCGGCAATTATTCATTAAAAATGCCAAATTCAGCATGTGGAAACCGCCTGAGAAATGCACAAAAAAGTCTTTTGGAGAAAATTTCCGATACAAGAAACGAAAAAAAAATCAATAGATTATTTTCTTGGCAAAGATTTTAAAAGTTCTTCTGCTCAAGTTGATCTTTCCCATTTAACTGTTTATGACACTTGCCCTGAAACATTAACTTCTATTTCGTTGAACTATATCCTATTCCGAGTACTGTAGATCAAAATTGCCTAGGTTAAAATACAAACCAATTGTGTGTTCAATTCAGGGATTTGATTGGTTGGTTGGCCCGTCTCACTCTCGTTTGTATTTGGTTTGTATTTTTACCTTGTAATTTTTACCTTGTAATTGGTTTGTATTTTTACCTAGGCATTTTTGATCTACTGTACTCGGAATAGGATATTGATGGAACAAAAAATTTTAGAACCAGAAATTCAAGAAAAATTTCTATAATTTGTGAATTATTTAAATACATTTTTTTGAAAGGAAAATGCCAAATTTAACCCAAATTTTTATAATTTTTACAATGCGATTGTTATGAAAGGATATTGTACTTCGAGTACTAATTGCCTTGAAACAATCAAAAACAGCTGAAAACGGCCGCGGGTGCAGGTTTCCTAACTTTGAATAGCACCTGTAGAATTGTGCGTAATTTTAAAGTCAAATATTTAAAACTCCATGAGCCTTGCATAGTAAAAGGAAAACTAAACCGTAACAGACCCCTTCCTATGGAACGAGAAAAACAATTATCCGAAATTTTATCTAATTTTTATGATTTATCTGTCGAAAACCAAATTAAAATTTTTTTTGATACTTGTTTTTCGATTGGAAATCTTACAAAAACCATAGAATCGAGTAATATTATAAACCGTCAACCAAAAACAGTAATTCCGGTTAACTACAACTGTATTGGAAATGTTCTGGAGAAATTCTGATAATCATCGGATAGAATCGCCTGATGAATAATCTTCTGTTGAAAAAATCCAATTGTAAATAAAAATTTGTTATAAATAAATTTATTTCTCAAAAAATTTCTCATAAAATTCAAAAACTTATAAAAGTCTCAAAAAAGCCTCAAAGTTCCTAATTTGCTTACTTATGAGTAACCCCCGCTCGCGCCCACGCTCCGCTCACAATTCACGCCCACACGCAATTCTGCGAAAAAAAGTTCCATTGAGATGGGCTGTACCCCCAATTGTGTATATCCCTTAAAGGGATTCCCTTTATCTCATTTTTGTTAAGATCTCGGCCCTGTGTGGTAACTAGCTGGCCAAACAAGCTCACTCACATACAATTTTGCACTACGTTACCACACAGGGCCGGAATTTTAACAAAAGTGTGATAAAGGGAATCTCTTTAGAGGATATGCAACTCAAAATAAATGTAAAGTAAGCTAATTTTATTTATTTCAAAAACCGATCAGAACTAGTGAAAATCAAAAATTATTAATAAATTGAAAATTTACCACATGTTGACATACTAAGCCTGTCTCATTTCCAAGAATTTCAATTCGCATTAATTTTTGTCAATTAAGCTATGAATTTTTTTCTATCTTCGGCTGTTAATTAGCGAGAAATAGTCTGTAAACCGGCGGATAAAATCATCATTTGAAATTCATCAAATTTTGAATCAATATAAAATTTACCACATATTGACAGCTAAGCCGTCCTCATTACCGAGAATTTTAATTCACAATAATTTTGTCAACTATAGCTATGAAAATTTTTTTATATTCGGCTGTTAATTAGCGAGAAATAGTCTGAAAACCGGCGGATAAATTCATAATTTGAAAATCATCAATTTTGAATCAATAAAAAAACTACCACATTAATCTAGACTAAGCCCGTCCTCATTACCAAAATTTTATTTCACAATAATTTTTGGCAGCTACGCTATGGAAATTATTTTATCTTCGGTTGTTAATTAGCAAAAAATCGTCTGAAAACCGGCGGATAAAATCGTCTAATCATCATTTATCTTGAGATTCAAACGGAGAGTTATCGCAAACGAATATCATGGGCAGCTTCAGTTTTTGAAGGAAATTAGATTGATAAGGGCCATTTACTTTAGTAAAAAGACCGTTTTTTGTCTCGAGATTAACGATTTTGATAATTAAATTGGAGAAAAAGATTAGTTTGCGAAAGTAACTTGGTCTCCGGGGACCAATTTGAGCGGTTACGGATTGAGCTGTTAAACGCTTTCAATTGTATACTTTTAACTCGTTGCTATATCTTAATAATTAATATCTGGCCTTCTGTTCTCTGCATCATTGCGCCCAGATAAAGATACTTCTTAGCAGATAAAAAAAGAAAAATAACATTTTGATTGGCACGAAAAAGGTAAGTTCTTTATTATTTTACCGGGGAGGAAAAGCAATAAATATTAATTTTTATAATGGATTTTTGAAATTGATATTAGTCGGTTATTTTAACAAGGTTGAGAATAACTGAGTCAGGCACAAAAAATCTTGCCCGTGGTCTCGGGCCAATCCCAAGAGTGGTTATGTCACCATATTGTTGGAATCATACTGCATGATCATACAGTTAAGCTCTCAGTTATCATCTAACGTCTCAAGAACATGAAATTGTTTAATACACCGAACTTTATTTAGAATATTTTGGTATGTAAAGTAGATACGTCAATACGAGGTGGTCCCATATCACAGGCCTGATATCGCCGAATTTCCAATATCGTCGAAAAAACGTACGAAATGGCACAATTTTTAGCTGAATTCCTGTGCCCACATTCTCAAAATTGCGTGGGAGTTTGATGTTTTCGTTACAAATTAATTTTAGTGCGTCATTAATGACGTCATATTTCAAGATACATGTCTCAAATCTTCTTTTTTGAATTTTCATTCGATTGTGTTTGGTGGAATTAGTAATTCTACTTATTTTTGTATTTTGTTTCATTTGAATCTATTATAAAATTTTCATCTTTGACCGAAATTTTATTTTTGTTCTCATTCCCCCCGAAAGTGCCCATTTTTTTTTAATTTTTGGCGATATTCGGCAACCCTAATCCGAGTTAATGCGAAAGTAATATTTAAGAGAGTTCTGAGTGCTGGATTGCATGCAAACATTGTCTTTCTATGTTTGATAAATTGAGCAAATAAATAAAATTCACGGTTCAATCGCCACTCAGAAATCAATTGCGACTAATTAAAATTAAGTACTTTCACTATAAAGTCTGTTCATAAACAGTGTTCACAGAAGAATATTGTTTTTTAACGTTCCAACATTTTCAACAAAATTTATTAGGCAGCCTGATTCAGGCTTCAAAAAGAAGTCAGAAACTCCTCAGCAATTGCTGTGTTAGCACCCTGAACCCTCTTAACGTAGCGCTTTTATCGTTGATGCTACTAGATTCTTTCTCGGTCAACATCTAAACCAGGCCTGGCCACAGCTGGCTTAATTTTTAAGCCGAAAATTACTAAAAATTTTCATTATTTTGTGTTAAGTTTTATTTTGATTATTTGTTTCGAATCAAAGAGAAAAACTCTTAGAAATGGCCACTTTAACTTTTCGAGTAGGTGCACAAATATTTTTTATATGCTCTTTAAAAAATCATATGGCATTTTTTGGGGTTTTTTGGTGGAAATATTCGGAATTATTTTGAGGGTTTTCTTCATTTCTTATTCAAACTTATTTTTCTGAATTCACTGGCTCAAAAATTGAGAATGCCACCTATGATTTTTTTCTCAAATATGTCCTCGTTTTGTTTTTTCGCTGTCGTTTATACTTTAAATCATAATTTTTTGAACGAAACTCCGGTTTTGGAGAAATCTATCGATAGCGAAATCTTTCATAGAAAATTCAAAAAAAAATATTTCACCAAAACTTGCCAAATTGGTAAGCCGCTTGAGTCTTTACCACCGTTTAAAATATATTTCAATCACCTCAATGAGGGGACCTCATGAAGAAAGAATATTTCTTTCGATATGCAAAAAAGTTTTTGCCACTTCAAAATTATCGGATAAAAACGCTTTCGAACAAAATTTGCCACTTTTAAGCTTACTTTGTTTAATCTGATTTTTCAGATCGATTTTTTTTACTTTATAAATCGTCTTTTGAAAAAATACTCAAAAAACGCGCGTTTGCTATCGAAGGTGTCTAAATAACAGTAAAATTAATTTATATCATTTATGTATAAGAAACCCTCAAAAACGGTCTCGTTCACCGTTGAAAATTTAATTAATTTTCATTTTTACGATTTTTACGTCAAAATCGAAAATTTAAATTTTTGAAAAAAGAAAAAAAAATTTAGCACATCGAAACAAATATTTTTTTCCATGAGTTGAATTTATGAAATTCTACACGATGGATGGGTTGGCTTACCAATTTGGCAAGTTTGAGTGTGATAAAATTTCTTTCATTCTGAATAAAAGGGCTTCGATGGATTTCTGCCAAACCGTAGGTTCGTTTCAAAAAGTATGATCAAGGGTATCCCGGTCCCTAAATTGACATATTCTCGATGAAAATATTAGCGAAACACGGCTCAGGATATTATTCAGATATAGCCAGTTTGTGAAACTAGCCTTCAACTTGCGAAAAAAATGCCAAAACTTTTTTGTATGACCACACTCCTTCACACATAAGCGGCACAAGAGCCACTTAAGCCAAAACGGAAATCAATCTCCCCCAGGTTTTATTTCGAAATAAGCTCAAATTTTAACATAAACTGTATAATTAGTACAAAAACTTTGTAGGTGAGCTTTTGTCGATAAGTGCTATATTTATTCTAGATACGTAAAAAACCAGTCCGAAATACCGGTTTTTGGACTTTTTTCATCGGAAAATCTATCTCTTCCTAGGTTAAATTTCAAAATTTACTCAAATTTTTGCAAATGCTAGCTTCTAAACAAACAGAAACTTTGTTGGTTGGTTTTTGTCAAATTTCGGCCCAACAAACAAAAAATATGAATTTTTCAAGGTCACGTGAAAAATTTCCGAAAAAAAAGTGGCTTCGTTTTTCTCAAAAATAAGCTCAAAAGAAAGCTGGAAAACCACTGAAGAGAAAGTTGGCTTACGTCAACCTGATATTCGAAGTTTTAAGTGGTCAAATTGACACAAAACGTTATTTTGAACATTATTTTGAGAAAAATACTTAGAAAAAAATCGAAAAAATGCAAAAATTTCGAAAAAATTTTTGTTGTCATTTGGGTTGTTTTATGCGTTTTAAACATGAACAATTGATTTGGTGCATTTTTATGACATAATTACTGCAGAAATTGTAGGAACCGGGATACCCTTAAGAGTATAAACAAAAGCGAAGAAACAAAACGAGAACATATTTGAATATAGTGAAAGTACCCATTCCCAATAATTACAGCTAAGGATTCCATAAAAATAAGTTTGAAAATTTTTGAACAACAAATGAGGAAAATTTTCAAAATATTTCCAAATAGTTTTGACCGAAAATCTCAAAAAAATATCATATGATTTTTCAAATAGCATTAAAAAATATGTGGTTATCTTTGCGAAAAGTGAAAGTGGCGATTTTGAAGAGTTTTTTTCGTTGATTTGAAACAAATAGATGTAAAGAGAATTTGAAAAAAATAAGGCATTTTTTATAATGTACAGAACTTTTTTCAAAAATTTCATATAATTTGGACCCCTTAAAAGGACCTCGCTGCATTTTGACAGATACGGATATGGGCTCTTGATGAAAAACTTATCAATGGGTTCATACATTTTCTCAATATACCATCAAAGTAATGTTTCATAATCAAGGCAACTTTTGTAACTAGAAAATTTACGAATTATTGCTTTTTCAAAAAATTTTGAGTTCGAATTAAACTTTTTGAATTCGACAAATTATGAAAAATTCTTGAAAAAATTTCCGAACATTATTTAAAAAAATTCCTTATTTTTTATTTAATTTTTTTATAGTATTTGTTTGAAATCAAGAAAAAAAACTCTTCAAAATGGTCACTTTTACTGTTTCCGAAGGTAACCACATATTTTTTATGTGCTTTTCGAAAAATCATATGACATTTTTGGGAGATTTTTGGTTGAAACCTTCTGGAAATATATTGAAAATTTTCCTTATTTCTGATTCAAAATTTTTAAATATTGGGAATGGCTACTTTCACTATATTTAAATATGCTTTCGTTTTCTTTCTTCGCTCTTGTTTATACTCTGAGTCATACTTTTTTGAATGAAAATACGGTTTTGGAGAAATCCATCGAAGCTCTCTTTAATCAGGAATTAAAAAAAATTATTTCACTGACACTTGTTCAATTGGTAAGCCAACCTGTCGACCGTTTTTAATTTATTTCATTTAACTCATGAAATTTTTTCGATGTGTTAAAATTTCGGTTTTTTCGACTTTTTTCGAGTGAATTTAAACTTAAAAAAAATTTCAAAGGTGGACAGGACCGTATTTTTGGGTTCCTAATTAATAAAAATAGAAAATAAATTTTACTGTAATTTAGACACCTTCGATAGCAAACACGCGTTTTTAGAGTGTTTTTTCAAAGAACGATTTATAAAGTAAAAATAATCAATCTGAAAAAATTCAGATTGAAAAAAGTAAGCAGAAAAGTGGCAACTTGTGTTTGAAAAAGTTTTTATCCGAAAATTTGAAAGTGGCAAAAAGTTTCCCATCAAGACAAAAAAAATTGAAAAAGTGCAAANCAAAATGCACCGACCCCCTTAAGTAACAGCGTGCTGATATTTGTGTTTATTGACACTCAGTGAATAAACCATGTTAATAAAAGCTGGTGGTGGACGACATGGGCGTGAAAATATTTATTTGCTCAAACCTGGTAATAGTTAATTAAATTGGTACTACCTGTTCTAAAAAAAATTATATCAATCAAAAATCTCAATTCATCTCAATCTGATAGCACCGAGTCATGCAAAAGGTGATGAAACAATTTTTCTTAAAACGCAACAAAAAACCGAATGAAATCTGCATGATTCAAAAATTTACTATATAAATCTTCATCAGCAAAAAAATATACAAATGAAACCTTGATCATCAAAAAATTTACGAATAAAATCTTTATCAGCATTCAATAGGCGGTAGTGACCTCAAATGATCGCCTCTTTTATTGAAATTTCACTAACTTTATTTTACTTTTTTGGTACTTTTGCAGATTTTATCTGCCAAATTTGTTCAATAAAGTTTTAATGATATCAAAAAAAATTCCCGTAAATCACATTAATAATAACTACATTGTGCCCCAGCAAATTAAATGCATATTTTAATAATGACGCTTTTAAACACGAGATGTGATTATGGTCGTATGAAAAGTAAAGTAGGAGTTGGATAGTCAGTATCTTTCCATTTAAAAACTCCTAAAAAAAATCTAGCCAATTGAATCAAATCGTTGATCTCCTCAAAAAACTGAATTAGATAGAATGTAACTGTCGGTTTTAAGCCGATCAAAATCCTCAATCTTTGTTATGATAT
>SCLH01001146.1:157646-168275 GCA_004367855.1 Oikopleura vanhoeffeni | reverse complement strand
TACAGAAAGCTCAAGGTAAGATTTGAAGCTCCAATTACTTTTGCAATAAGAAGTTAGAAGTTATATTTTTGCATCAACATTTAAATTTAGAATTAGATTTTTAGTTATAAGTCTATAACTTATACCGGTAGAGAAATATATTTTTGAAAACACGGTGTAGCAGATCACGTGATACGTGCTCATCGTAGTCTTCAGAAATTTATTTTTTTGGTACCAACGCACAAGTTATTGCTTAGTCACACTTTAATCCGATTAGATCTATATATTTACCGATCAAAAGTTATTTTTAAAAATGATGAAAAAATTACAAATTTCTATGAAAATGGTTATTTTTCAAATATAATTTTAATAAATAATATTTTTTTCATGGAATCCTTGAATTGAAATTTTGAAATTTCACTTCTAAAAAAATATCTGGCCAAGATACGAATAACTTAATCTTACGTGTTTTGCATGCACCAAACACTTCCCTCAAAACTGGCTTATCTCACATTTGTATTTGATGTTAGTTTCGAAATAATTAATCCGGAAGTAAAACTTCGGCGAAAAATCTCAAAAAATTAATAATATATTAGAAACGTAATATTAGAACAAATATCTAAAAATAAATGAGTATTTTCTTCGGAATCACCGCGAATTACTTTATACAGCAGGGTGCGGCGGTATAGTTTAGAAGTTTGTCGCAAAAACTAACTATACGCGTAATTCTAACTATAGCGTACTATTTACCTATACGCGTATTTTGGGAAAATGTGCTCTGATTGGTCAATTTGGACAATATTAGAGTTTGAAATTGCGTTAAAATATGGTCAGAGTAAGAATTTTTGGTGATTTTAAAGTTACTTTTTCGTTACAAATTTCTAGGATGTATAAATTTAATTTTATTGAAAAAATGAAATAAAATTTGAGCAAACGTTATTTTTTAACTTCATCCTTCAAAAAATACTTAAAAAAATCGAAAAAATACGAAAATTTCGAAAAAAAATTTTGATGATTGGGTTTTAAGTACACTTAATTATCACCTCGTATCAATTTGGAGCATTTTTAATGCCTCTAAGGCCTTTATTAAATCAGAGTCGCATTCCCCTTAAGGATTGAGGCATCCATGTTTGATTTGCAATTTTGCAGAGCTAATTTAGGAAAATCTGACGCTTGTAGATCTAGCTTCATCCTGTGAAATCGAAGGTCAAACTCAGATATTTTCTGACTTAATTCGAAAAAAATACTTAGAAAAATTGAAAAACGCGAAAATTTCGAGAAAGTTTTTTTGAGGATTTGATCGAAAATACATCGTAACTTGTTTGAATAGGTCAGTTGGGAGGCTCAGGCAAAAGCTATCTCCTCCACCAGTTTGAGAGATACAGTTTTGACTCATACTGCATCTGAAAGCACAAGACTTGTTGACAATAAACTAGATTTTTTTTTGAAATTTTGCTTCGGCGTTCTTGGGGCCATGTCAACTTTTCCAGAAAAAATGCTTCAAAATAATTTTTTCCTTAAATTCAAACACTTTAAAGGATTTTGGTGCAATTTTAAACTCGGTAGCGTCAAAGAAAACAAATAAGCGCACTTTTAATTTAAATCATAAATAAATCAATAATTTTTGTTTTCGTTTTTTGGCGCGCCAAAAGCAAAATTCCGATAAATCTACAAAGACAATAATCATTATGTGTGAGGCTCTTTGGAGCCTACCAAAAAAATAATAAAAAATGATGAAAATTGAAGGAGTAGGTACGAACTGCGTGTCTTTTAAGAAAGCTCTTTAAAAGCGTAGGTGTCGGCGTAGGTGGGATTGTATCAGATTACTGTTAAGTTAAATTACCGCGAAGGTTGGTTCTGTTTAGTTACAATGTTTTTGGAATATCACCTCTGCTAAATGCTCTGGAAGAGGCTCAAATTTGCGACACCCCTCCCTTAAGGGGATACTGGTGTGGCTTTATGAGGCCTCAGGGTCATATAAACTGCTCAAAATGATCTGGGTGATAAGAAAGTGTACTACAGAGCAATCATCAAAAAAAAATTTCGAAATTTTCGCATTTTTTTTTTTTTTTCGAAGTATTTTTTTCAAAATGAACTAAAAAATTGCGATTGCTTTAATTTACAAAGTACCTTCAAAATTCATATTTTGAGTTGAGGTCGAAATTTGAAAAAAACGCTTTAGAGGATTTTTGATTTGGTTCAAACTACCTTCTGTAAAAATTTGAGTGAATTTTGAAATTTAACCTAGAAGGAGACAGATTTTTACGATGAACAAAGTCAAAAAACGGTGGTTTATCGCATATTTTAGAATATAAAACTCATCGACAAAAACGCTCTAGAGAAGTTTTGGATACTAATTATACAGGTTATGTTAAAATTAAGGTTTATTTCAGAATAAAACCTGGAGAGAAAGTAAACATTTTGGCTTCGTCCTCTTGTGTCGCTAATGTGTCAGGGAGTGTGCATACAAAAAAGTTTTGACACATTTCTCAGAAGCTAAGGCTAGATTATCAAACTGGATAATCTGAATAATATCTCGAAGCCTTGGTTTGGCAAGTTTTTATCGATAAAAAAACATTCCAGCGACCAGTATCCTGCTCCCACATTTCTGCAGTTATTATGTTATAAAATGCACCAAATCAATTTTTTATGTTTTGAACGAATAATCAACCCAAATGACAACAAAAAAATTTTCAAAAATTTTGCGTTTTTCGATTTTTTTTCTCAAAATAATGTTGAAAAATAACGTTGGTGTCAATTGCACTAAAACTCAAAAATATCGGGTTGACGTAAGCAACTTTCTCTTTTGTGCATCAGGGATCGTTAATTACGATTCGTAATCGAAAAAGGTCCTGTATCTACTTACTTCAAAAATATCCAGGGAGATTAACGCACCCGTCTGTATACCCGTACTTACTGTGAGATGTTTCCATTGCCAAGTTATTGTATCCATAAATTTCCATCTCTTATTGAATCTTCTGATACGCAATTTTATTCTCAGGGTCAATAGAATATCAAAAATAAAAATTTCGTCATTTTTTTATTTAGAAATTCAATTCGACTGATATTATTTCCACCTTTTAATTTGAAACTGAAAAATATTTTTTTTGGGAAGACTGGGCAGTGGCCAATGAGAACATTGGAATTGCTGAGAATCGCTCATGACTCTTAGTTATCAAGGCAATGTGTTTAACTCGTAGACTCAATTTTAGCCAAGCGTTGCCACACACATTTAATCGCATTTTACGACGCTTAATCATTCATGACAAGATCAGTTATAAAGTTATCGATAAACTTGAAACAAAGTGACGTTTGTGCGGTTTTTTTTTGAAATTTTACTGTATTACAGTACTTATTTTTCCAAAATTTTTTTAATCAAAAATTAACGTTTCATCGTGATCAAAAAAATCTAAGACATTTTTTCCATTACATTATAGCCGAAATGATCAGTGACGTATATTCAAGAAATAAGGTCGGCAAAAATAGTCTGTTTTTTTTTCAAAATTGCTTAATCACATTTTGAAAAAGTGAAAAGGTTCTTAAAAGATTTAAGAACTTTTTCCATCACACCAAAGTTAAAAACGATCACGTGACCTTCAAATTGAAACATAGGTTTTGGTGAAAGTAAACAAATAGTGATCAATTACGCGAAAAATTTTTTGGCAATAAACACCTAATTTAGGGTTTTGAACATAATATAATTTCAAACACGTCACGTGATCTTATTTTTCGAGAAATAAGGATTTATCTAGTGATTATTTCAAACTTATTTTTGAATTATTTCGTCACCTGATTTTATTCGGATTAGTGTAAATAAGAAAAAGTTTAAAAAGGCCTAAGTTCATCCAAAGTTATTTGTTTGAATTACCCTTATCAAAAAGTACTCAAATTATTCAAGACCATTGAAAGAATCGTTAAAACTTTTTAAGACTTCTATCCTTAACAGATACCGAAATTATCAGTATCATTTTATCTCTGATCTCTTATTATCAATTTGATTAATCAATATTACCGATTGAGTTTTTAATTTCAAGATTTCTGTTCGTATTATTTGTGAAATTGGCCTCCGATAAAATAGACATTCTAGAAGTCAAAACTTCGGAACATGATACATAAGAATCAGTGGAGAATTCCTGCGTAGGCGTGTGTCTCTCTCTCTTCTCATCACAAGAAATTAGATTACAAAATAATTTAAGAGTCATTATACATAAGAATTTTGCGGAAAAATATAATATTTTTAGACAAAGCGATAGACAAATCATTTGAAGGTTTATATGAGGTAATTGCAATATAAATTAAGGTTTAATTTCATTTATTATTGCACTTTTGTCTGTAACTAAAGGTAATTTTCGCAACTTTTTGTTTTCTTATCATAAATGCTTAAATTCTTTAAAATTTTATTTGGTTTTTTTCATTTGTGAGCAAATTGGTGAATATTTATTTAAGCTTTGAAAAATGAATGTTGATTATGAAACTTGCTAATATGGCGATTTAAAAGTATGGCGACGCGTTGGCAATAAATCGAGTTGGGTAGATTCATGTCTAAAGTCTCACGATTAAAACTAGGCAAAAATATTTTGGCATGGTGGTAATCGACTCAGGATCCGAATTGAAATAGGTTAGCTTACTATAGACAGAAAGCGTAAAGGCAAAGAATCGGGTCATGTGGCAGGCTAAAAAATGAGGCTATGGGTAAATGCATCAGGAATCGAATTCAAATAGTTTAAGGGGTTGGTGTGAGTGGTTGACCTTTTGGAGGCTTGGTAGGCTAAATGATGACGGTAGAATATTTCTCATCTGATACATATATGTGGCCTAACGTAATGTCGAGACTCTCACTTTTGCACGCTCCACACATCGCTAACTAAGGCAAGCCAATACAGGCGCGGATTCAAAAGCGTGCTGTCGGAAACACATTTAAGGCATCGTTATATGATTAGGACGAACGGGCAAAATCTAACTTTTTAATTAGGGGTTTAGCAAAAACGAGAAAAAATTAAAGCGTACAATTTGAAAGGAAAAAAATGAATTTTTTTTTTGCCGGTGTTTTTACCGGTGAAAATACGGTTTTAAAATTAATTGCCGTTTTATATATCTCGGTGGAACTCGAACCAAGCGCAAACCTATTCGCAAACATTCGATATAAGGTCTAGGCCCCGCGGTTAACATATCCATTATGATTGCCCGGTAAATAAATATCTTATTCCTGTTCTTTTTAACGTAAGAAATTGTCTGAATTTTAGTGAATGGGAGCTGTTTCTTTTGATTTATGCTCAGAGTCAACAATCTGGTTGAATGTGCGAAAGGGTGTTTTTTGATGTTTTGATATAAGGTTTTTTTGTGGAAATACCAGAAACAGTATTTCCGAATGTAACAAGCCAAAATTGAAAAAAGTGCGCGAATCGACAATTTGAACATAAAAGTGAGATTAGAAATTAAATGCCACCAAAAGATTCTTGGATGCTGGAAACGAATTATCAACTATGGTTGATTTCAACACAGCGGATTCTAGAAAAAAGTCAGAGTTTTTACAAATATTTTGTTTTGATCTCTAGCACGTGAAAAAATCTTAAAATTAAAAAAATACATAACTTATTCGACGACATAAATTGTCCGACGATTTTTTAACTTATGTACATAAGTTAAAAATCGTCGGAATTTTCTACAAATAGGTTGAAGATAAAGTCGTTTGGAAACTACATATATCGTGGTGGGGGTTAAGAGAGTGGGTTCTTTACCCCACCTGCACGAAATGTCTACCCCTTATGCACGAGAGTGTTTCAGAACACACACATATTAGATTGGCCATCATTAATATCGACTAATAGAAATAAAGGGTGGGTTGTTCGAATTTTCTTGAAGGTTAATAATATATGAGAAAATGGAAAAAAACATAACGAAAAAAAGTTTGGTTGTCACGTGATCAAATATAGCTATTTCTTCAAATATAGCGAAATATGCTTTTTCACCACCAGGTGGCGCGGAGTGTAAAATTAATAATGCCAAAGTTTTTTCCTCCAAAAGTCACTCTAGTAAGTATAGTTGTAGATCATTATCTTGTTCCAGTACTGTTTTAACTGCATTAAACAAAAAATTGCATCCAATAATGCATTCCGGTCTAATGAGAAATTTTCTAGAATCAACAAAATTCTTGAATTAAAATAAGAGAAAACTATCGGGGGTCTGTTCGATATTCGCCGGCAAAATGACACTTCCCAAAATATTTGGTCTCTGTGTTCTGAAACAGCCTCGTGCAGGTGGGGGTTAAGTAGTAAAACCTTCTTGAGGCTGAAGAAAATTTGAAAATTTTATTTGTTCAAATACCGAAAGAAAGTAATTTCAATTATATATTTATTAATGTAATTATTTACAGTACATAGGTAAATTGCAAAATGTTAGAATTAAATTTCGCAGTGAAATAAAATCGGTTCATACTGATAAATCTTTCCAAACACAAAGTGCGTCCGAAAAAAAACTAATTTTTAATCAGATTTGAAATAAAATTGTATTTGGAAATTTTTACAGAATGTATAACTTTGTTCGATTTGGATTTTGAATCATGCTGAATTTGTTAATCTTAGAAGTTGTAAACAGAAATAATATTTTAACATTTTGCTAAAAGTAGGGTGTATAACGAACCATTAGTAGTGTTAACGACATAGCGGATACACGGAAACTACTTTCGTTAAGATCTTCTTCTCCTTTTCATCTTCCACTCCTAAGAGAAAATTTAAAAATACAGTAGATATCCCGAAGAATTCTAAAATTATTTTTATCATGAAACCTTTTTGAAATTACTTACTCGAAAATATAATTGTAAGATAGCAGTAATTCGTCGAAAAATCGGAAGTTTCTATTTTTCAAATATAAGACAGCTTTTTCTAAAGATTTTCTCGCTAACTTTTTCGGCGTTAAGTTAAGTTACCGTGTGAGCACAACCATATATAGGTGACTGCATATTAAAATCATCTACAATATGCAAAAACACGTAGAATTGTTCCTTTCGAATACATTATAAGATTTTGCAAGGATTCAAAAAGTGCTTATTTTTTTTTGAAATTTTGTTCAATTTTACGGAGGGTTGATTTTTTGAGATTTTTTTTCCAATCTTTCACCTCTAAAAAAATTAAATTGCGACTATGCGTCAATTAAAATTTGAAAATAGCCAGTTTTTAGAAGTGTGTGTCCATGGTTGAACACTCAAACAAAGATTAATTGGTATACAGGAACAGATTTTTTTTTTCAAAGTGATATTTCAAAATTTTCAATTTTAAGTATTTCACGAAAATATTTTAATTATTAAAAAATTAATTCGAGCAATTAATATTGGTCAGAGAGTCACTTGATGTATATGACCCAGAAATAATATCAGAAGTGTACTTATCTGCTTTAAGGGAAAATAACCATTTTTTTTGAAAAATTGTGATTTTTTCATCAAGAATTTTAAACCTATTTAAAAAATATTTTTGATTGATTATATATAAATCAAATCAGAAAAAACGATGACATAGGTCGATATTGTGCATGCAACAATGTCCAAAGTAGAGCCGATATATCGACTCTGGTGCCTTGGCGAAACTTTTTTTCTGTGATTCCAGGGGTTAAAGGCAATCAGAGTGCACAAAATTGCTTCGGGATGTCTACAAAATGTATTTCTTATCACAAACACAAAAAAAAAATTCAAAATTTTCGCGTTTTTCGATTTTTTTCAAAGTATTTTTTTCCGAATTTAGTCAAAAAATATTGTTTGTTAGGATTTGACCGCTAAAACTTCAAAATATCGGCATGGCGTAAGTCAACCTTTTGTTCAGTGTTTTACTGCCTTTATTTTGAGCCTACTGGCGAAAAAAATGAAGCACATCTTTTTTCGAATTTTTTTTTCGAAAAATCTTATTTTTCAGTATGAATGGAAATTTTAGAAAAAAGCTTCCCACGAATCTTAGGCATGTTACAAGGTGTACTTTAAAAATTTTTGGTCCCATTATGAAATTAAACCTCGGAGGAGATAGATTTTAAAGATAAAAATCGTGAAAACGGCCGAAATCGTCGGTTTATTGGACCGCTAGGAAATTGGCCTCGGAGGAGATAGATTTTGAAATGTCTCGAAGTGACCTCCTGTTACGACTATGTGACGATTGGTGTAGTCATCAAAATTTCAGTTTGACCTTTGATTTCACAAGATTAAGGCTAAGTCTACAAATTGGCATTTTTGGAATTATTGCTCAAGGTTCAGATTTTCCAGAAATGACTCTGCAAAATTTCAAATCAGACACAACTACCACAAAGGGGGGCTGAAATTGAAGGTGAAATTTTATGTGAATTCAAATTATCATTACCAATTTCGATCTAAAATTTTATACCGAATGTGTTTTAGCTTTTGGGGTTTTCCCCGGGGAGATTAAAACGCCCCTTAAATAAAGTGACCAAGTCGCGCTCTGATTGGTTAAGCGTGAATCTTCTTGGGAAACACCCCAAAAGCTAAAACACATTGGGTAAAGCATATCAATTTTGTAAAGAAACTCATTTCACTCTAAAAACTTTTCGAAAAAATAATTAAAATTTAATTTTTCGTCGTTTTTTGTCGAAAATATTTCCAAAATTTTAGAAAAAAAGGAAATTCACAAGCATTTTCAGACATACTGTGGTTTCAGACAGCTTAATTTAAGACATAATTTTCAAAAATGGCTCCAGACAATTTTAAGCCAGGCTTTTTTAACACTTTGCAGCATAAATTGAACAAATTCCATACAAAATGCAGGAGATAGCTTTTCAGTGAGCCTCCCAAATTGGCTTTTTTGACCCACTGGAGGTATACATTTCAAAAAATGGCTCGTGATGATTTTGGTTTTCATAAATTAAGACTGATTGCCAAATTACAGAAAGAAATGATATCAAACGAAAGAAGATAGCCTTTTAGTGCTTTTTGGGAGGCCTACTAAAAGCCATTTTCTGAGCGTAGGTTGAATTTTTCATGATTTTAAAAATACTGGTTTCATTTTAAATAGTTGTCCTACATAATGAAAACAGAATAAAATGATTTTTTCATTCGTCACCTACTCCCTTAAGTTTAGTTTTATCATAGGGTTAATTCGACATGATGAAGATTAAAAAAAAATATATAAAAATTCAGGGAGCTGAATCTTTTATTGCGAATCTTGTCAAAATACCAGTTTTTTGAAAAATTCTAGAGTTAGATTTTTTTTCAAATTTTGCTTTTAGAATAGTTTGATTTTGTGAGGTTTTTATAACCTCAATAATTTTCACGTTTCTAGCTTCTTTATCGAAGGCGCTGAATCTTTTTCGAAAATACCGGTTTTAACTTCGATTTACTGGTAAAATACCTTTTATTAAACATTTAAACAAAGAAAATGTCTTCTGGCTGTAAAAAAGAGGTTATTTCGAGGCAAACTGACAATAANAAATAGTTCTAGAAAATTTGCCTAAATTAATTATTTGTTCAAATTTACAAAAATATTTAAATAGTAAATACAGTATGTATTTCGAATACAGGCTTAACTATCAATTTTTTATTGTAAAAAGCCTATTTTTAGGATTTTATTTCAAAATAGCTTGAAATACTTTCGAGATTCGGTTTGGTCATTTAAATCTGGTCTGTTAATTCTTATATGATATGCTTCTGATTGTAACCTTTCCGTGGTTGTTCGAAAGTTTTTCTGAACTTTTTTGAATAAATTTATACATTGTATTTATACAATGTATTTTTTTTCAAAAATTTATCTTCAAATCGTAATCAAGGAAATTTTTGTGTTCGACAATGTTTTTTCGACGTGAGGTACCTTTTAAAAATAAGTCAATGTTATCAATTTCTATTTTTGTCAGTTTACGAATTTCAAAAATGGTTAAAACAAATTTTAACATGGACGATTTGAATTAATGAAATTCCAAAGTCAAAAATCGGATTCAATGTGTNCAAGGGGGTGGCATAAACCCGGCATCCTGTAGTCAATATAACTTACGAAAATAGTAAGTCAGTATATTTTTTATGCTTATTATAGTTAGCTGAACCGATTTAAATATGTTTCAGCTTCATAAAATCATTTTTATTCATTTTAGGAAAAATTTGAGTTTGGGTTTTCATCTTTGAAATCGTAAAAATTTGAAAATAAATCGAAGCATTATGAAAATTTTCCGCATTTTTCGTCCAAATTTTTTTTTGTTTCAATCACTAAAGTCTGTTGGTAAAACCCAAAAAAATAGCCACTTTTACTTTTTTCATGGATTTGTACATATTTTCTGACGCTGTTTGAAAAATCATAAAATTTTTATTTTTCATTTTTTATCGACTTTTTATGAAAATTTTCCCCAAATCAAGTCGAAAATTTTTTATTCGTGATTTTTTGAACTCTCCATAAAAAATCATGCGGAATCACATATTAAATGTTTTGGCATCTATTAAATTGCCGTATGTCAACTAATGAGTGAAGCATTCTTGACCGTAAATCGGCGGGATCCAAAATTTCGAGCCAAATTTTTCTCTGAAAAACATTTCCACGCAATTCAGAGAAAGTTTTTGTGCAATCGAAACAAGGTGTGACAACCCACCGAGCTAAACACCTGAATTGAACGTAAATTAATAATAAATTAAAGTTAATTTTTGAATTTCAAGTTTATTTCAAAATTTAATTGTTG
>SCLH01001146.1:122446-154564 GCA_004367855.1 Oikopleura vanhoeffeni | reverse complement strand
CAGTAACCACACGGATGATCTATTATTTTTTATGATAGAAAAAATGGCCATATTTCATACAATTATCCAGCCGATGAAAATTTTCAATTTTCTTTTTAGTTCCCGAGATAATTTTTTTATCTCCCGAACTAAGTCAAATTTCAAAATTATATACGGAAATCTCCTAGCCGGATAAGTACGAATCACTTTGGTCTTTCAATTTTGTCGTGCCGATGTGTACTTAATGAGAAAAAGTGATCTGCGTTTCCCGACTTTGAACGCGCCGCCTGGCCGAACTTGTGATCAAAAATAATATTTCCATCGTCATTTTTTTGCCGTATTTAGTCTGGTATCAAATTTTCAGAGAATTCTGTGAACCGATCAGTACCCCCTTAATCTGTTAGCCGTGGGATAACTAGAAATCGTTTAATCAACGGTTCAATAATTTTTCCACCTGTATTTTTCGCAAAATTGAACACTAACTAGGGCGCGCGAGGACTCCTTCTGATATTTCTCTTCGAACAAACAAATTATCTGTTTTTCTCACAGTTAAATTGTTTGTTGATTCAATAATTGACAAAAACCGAAACTTATTTACTTTTTGCACTACTAAAAAATCAACCAAAAGATGACCTTAATTTTTCAAAATTTTGACCATTTTTTTCAACATTTGAAAGTTGCGCGCCTCTAGAATGAAAGTGAGAGTCATTTTTAAAAAAATTGCTTCTACACCAGTTTACTTAGACGATTTGTTCGAGATANAGATATGCAAAAAAAAATTAAATGAAAACTCTAGGCGCTGAAAATTTTATGGCGACACTTGTCAAAATCTCAGTTTTTTAGAAAATTCTAGAGATCGAAAAATAAAAATTTCGGCCTTACAGTAGTTCGCTACTGCATCTTTACATAATCTCAAGAATTTTCAACTTTTTTTTGTGTTTTTTGAAGGCGCTAAAAATTTTTCTAGATTTGAAATTACCGGTTTTCAATTCGGTTTAATGGTAAAATGCCATTTAGTATAAATTTCAAAATCATGACTTGCAGCCGAGGTTTCGATCATTCCAGCCCTACTAAATAGAAGTTTGTATCTCCCACCGTATTTATGTGAAAGACATTCGAAAACACCTTTCATACCGTTGGGAATCCCCTTAAGGGGGTACTGGTCGCTGGTTTTATGAGGCATTTGGGGCTTTGAAAATGGTCCAAATTGATTTGGGATGATAACCAAGTGTACTATTGACCAAATTATCAAAAAAAAATTTTCGAAATTTTTGTGTTTTTTCAATTTTTTTCTAAGTATTTTTTCAAAATGAAGTTCAAAAATAACGTTTGCTTTAATTTAACCACTAAAACTTGAAAATTTCACTTTGAAATAAGCCAAATTCTGATCAGTGTTTTCGTGATACTACTTTCGAAAAAATCGAAGAACATTTGTTTTCGTAAATTTTTTCACGTGACCTTCAAAAATTTATATTTTGAGTTTGGGGTCGAAATTTGAAAAAAGCGCTTCTAGAGGAATTTCTATTTGTTCTGTGCTAGTGTTTGCTCGAATTCGAGTGGATTCCAAAATATTACCTAGGAGGAGATAGATTTTTGGTGAAAAAATCGGTAGTTTTCTGCGATTTCTAGAAAAACTTGAAGTGATTTTTTTGAAACAAACGCTTCTAGAGGACCTAAGTTTATAAGTCGTGACGGGATATTGTTATAATTTGACTGCTTTCTAAATAACCCTGGGAGGAGATGGATTTTGAAATTTGGTTCGAGGGACACCTTGTATGTGTACACGTATCTCAGAGTGTATCGGAACAAAAGTCTTTGACAATGGTTTGGACAGATTAGGGTAGATCTACACATGGCTTAATCTTAATATTGTCCCATAGTTTCTCGGTTAGGGCTGATTTCTCCATCCGGAAAAAGTCAATTCCAGCGACCAGTACCCCCTTAACCACCTCACACCCAAGTAACGAGAACCGTTCGCCTCACACCCAAAGCCCTATCTAAAGGCAATCTCTTTTGGAGCGCTTAATCACGGGGAACTGGGAAAGATTTCAATTTACTTATTGTCACTGATTTGAGATCAATGATATAATTAGAGAACAACACGTAACTTTTTAATTTCGACGTTTGTAAACTAGATAACTGCGACAGAAAAAGAGAGGTTCACTCACTTGTATTTCTTGAAACCTTACATTTTTACAATGAACAGATAAGTTACAAAATTTAGGGAGTGAAATTTGCTATTAAAAGCTGGTCTAAAATTTGAAATATGATGATCTTGATCGCTTACAAAACAATTATTCATATTTCGCCGCGGTCGAAATTATTGCAAGTAAAATGTGAAATATTGGCTAATCAGCTGAACAACTCAAAATCAGTACACTTTATGTTCTATATTTGATCGATTTGTTCTTTTGTAGGTTCTATTTGAGTTCAAAATTGCGTTCAATTCATTCGAAAAATAATTTTTTTGAAAAATATTTTTTTTTTCATTATTTTGATTTCATTAAAAATCACTTGTGAAAAAATTATTCTTCGTATTAGAGACTTGCAGATAAATAAACTTATATCAAAAATCCCTTCAAATACTTTTTTCTAAAAAACTTGCTTCCTCAGAATTTCGATACTCATGTATCGTTTTCCACAATTAATTTTTAAGAAAATTTTTTGACGGAAAAAATACCTAAAAAAAGTAGGAAAATATCTTTCGACGGGCTTATCGTTATAAAATTTTCACATATTTTTGGAAATCAAATTGCAACTCTTGCATATTTGAATTGGTAGGTCTGTGCGATGTATTTTTCTGGCGCCGTTTTGGCTCCCGAAATTTTTTGCCTTTAGTAGTAAAGGGTGTGAGGGGGTTAAGGGGGTATATTGCAGTTTTGACATATTCACGGTGATATAATTCTGCAAACTAAACAGCTTATGAGGAAACCGAAATTGCTTAATTTGTAAGATCTATTCTTAATCTGCGAAAAAAGTACATCACAAATTATTTTTGACGCATTACACCAATAGGTACATGTATGTAACCATGTGCCCTTTTTCCACCTGCCAACTTATCTCTCCCAGACGATATATCATTGAGTTAAAATTTTCAAACATATCACGTACGGTTAGTTGTCAATCTTTTATTGATGCCGGCGACTAAACATTCTAGAACGCCAACATAACCGACGATTTTTTACAATTTCAGACTTCAAAATCTATCTCCCCGAAGATATATTTGGAAAATGGCTCACTTTTTATCAAGTATTCTCCAGAACATTTGTAAGATTAAGACGGGCTTTTTTGCAATTTTCCGCTAAAACTCGAAATATGATTTTTTTTGGTCATTTTCGAAGAATTTCGAAAAAAAAAGTGCTTCGAAAAGGCTCAAAGAAAGCAGTGAACACTGATGAGAGTGGCTTACGTTCAAAGTCGAATATTTGTAAGTTTAGTGGTCAAATTCGAGCAAACGTTAATTTTTTAACTTCATTTTTTTAGAAAAAAATCAAAAAATGCGAAAAAATTTTGATGATTTGGTCTTAGTTACACTTAGTTATCACCCACGTATCAATTTGGAGCATATTTAATGCCTCTCAAGGCCTTTAAGCTAATCAGGGACAGATATACCCCCTAAAGTTAATTTCTCCAAAAATATCACTCTAGGTTTTGAGCAATTTCGATGACTGATCTTCGTCGGTCACTGATCAACCTAGGAAGACCAAAAAACTTTTACTAACCGCAGTATTTTTTTCCAAGGTTTTCACGTGCGCAAAACTATTTGTCGCTATCTTTTGATTCTGTTCTCCCAGTACGAAATCATGGCGGGGCCACCTAAAAAAAAAGCGACTCTATATTCGAATTTACCCTGGAAAAAAATATTGTTTAAAATTTGGGAATTTTTTTAAGAAATCGGAGTTCCCAGGCTGACCGGTTCCTTATTATTTTATTTTTTTCATAACTCCTTTACAAACGAAACCCATCCAAAAACGTTTACTATCTCTATGCGGGTGTTTCGACTTCCCAGTTTAGTATGTCTTGAGTATGATTATAGGCAAGGGTGCTTGATATTGGGACCGTAGCTAAATCTTGATCGTGTGTATCGCTAGCAATCACTTCAGACACATAAAGGGGATTCGAACCGCGCTAATAGTTAGGTAAGTTTATTTTAAGGCGAGAAAAAAAAACTGTTTCTTGATAGCTACTACGGTTTTTGCTGCAGAGGGGGGGCGCGCCTAAAATAAAACTTACCTAAAGGTTTTTGAGATAGAGTTCCGTTGGTAAAAGGATATATTGTAGGTAACGTTTTAATAGGGTAGGCCGTACAACGGCCAATATTGTACACGGCCGATATTGTACAACGGCTCAAAATATTGTACATCGGCCCCTATTGTGCAACGGCCCCGGATGTACAACGGCTACTGTGAGGGGTAAAGTATCTTTTGTTGTAAAGGTACATCGGACATTTGGCATCATATCTCGGAAACCATATGAATCATATGATATGATCTATTAAAAAACGTTTCTTATCAATTTTTTGTTTTTTACAAGACAACCGGTTGACCGGTAATCGACCTTTGAAATGACTAGTTTTTCTGAGGCAAAACATAGGAATTTACGAAAAATATTTTTTATTCATAATTAAATCAATAGAAAATTGTTTTCTTTGGCCGTTTCTCTTAATCCGTTAACGTTGATAAATCACATACAGGGTGTAAGGTTTTCCCCTTCTTTTTCAAAATTGGATAGATTTGAGATTCCGCCGTTTTGATTAGTTGAATCTGAGAAAGACGTAGGTTTTTGTCAAAATGAATCGTTCGCATTAGCTTTCTCATCGCTCTCCAATTTAGAAAAAGAATGGAAAAATCTTACACCCTGTAGATACCGATTATGATCAAAAAGACATACAAGTCGATTAAAAGACAAAAAATATTGAGTTCACTGAGATTCGAACCCCTGAACTTTCGGTTTAAAACATCAATTACCGGTTGACTTGGGAAAAACCAAAAAAATTCCAATATCACAAATTTAGGTGCGAAAAACAGTTTGTTGATAAATCATATAGTTTCTGCGATATGATGCCGAATGTCCGATGTTCCTTTAAAAAAAAACTACCTTTAGGTACTTAAAAGTATTTCGTGGGGATAAATATATTTTCCTGCGGTCTGTTTTTTTTTTTATATAAGTCACACTAAAACGATAGTCCGGTACTGGTAGATTCGATCTTTCGGAAATTTTGGGCCATAATACAACTTTTTAAGCTACATCTTACTGCAGACCCGTTTTTCGATTTTAACCGGTAATTTTCGATGTTTGTTCTGGCGAAAAAACGTTAATTTTTTGCAAATCTCAGGTAAAATGGTTCTGCAGCGCAACGTAAAATTTAAATTCTGACCCAAAATATCAGAAAGATCGAATGTGCCAATTTTGCCTGACGACATTTTGATCTATCTAAAAAAACGGGCCTGTTTTCCATGAAGATATGATCAGATTAACTTTTCCAAATCTGTGCACTAGTCTTCTAGATTATATTTCAAGAAATATTTATTCCCAAACTAATTTGAGATTCCAGATAATACACCATTAATATAAACAAAACTGAAGTATTTTTGTGTTAAATTAAAGTTTTACCGAAAGCAGAGGTAAATAGTACCAGAAAACATGTATCAAAGAAAAATGGGGACTATCATCATTAGCATTTCAGAAAAGCAGGCGTTTTTCTCAAAATCCAGAATTTTAGATCATATGATAAAATTTTAATATATTCGCAAATTCAATTATTTTTTAAAACTATGAAAATAAACCATCCGTTTGCAATGCGAGAATAAAAATATCATCTTAAAATGAGATATTTTTAAAATTTGCTTTTTAGTTGCTAAACGCCTACGGTAGCTTCTTTTAAATCGAACCCACCCTTGTCAGAATAGTTACTCGGAGTTTATTGGAGATATCGAAAATAGATTTTTGTGTCATGTACCAAAGTAAATTTGCGCCATGCAAACTTTTTGATTTTTTTCCAAGTCAACCAGTTCACTGGTAATAACCCTTTGAAATTAACAGTTTTTCTGAGGCAAAACATTGGAATTTTCGAAAAATATTTTTTTTTCATAAATAAATCAATCGAATTTGTTTATTTCCACACTTCTGTTAATCCATTACTACCGATTTTTCAAAGAAAACAGTCATTTCGATTTAAGGGGGTAGCGGTCAGACTCTTTTCAGGGTACTTTGGAGTGTAAAAATAGCACGACATTGCTAGGGAACACACAGAAAGCATAAACTTATTAAAAAAAACGTTCGAAATTTTCATTTTTCTGAGTAACCCAAGCTTTAATTTGATAGCACTTTCGACTAAATCCGACGACTTTTATTTTCGAGCTTTCACTTCAGGTTTACTAAAATGCGATTTTCTAGAATTGAGCAAAAAAATTCAAAATTCTGTTTCCGACAAAAACCCGAAACATACTTCTCCGTCTTTTATCAAATTTATACTGCATTCTGAAATTGAACCTCGGATCTTTAGGCTTTTGAAGAGATACTAGTCCTAAACTCAAAAATGTGTTTCCGACAAATAACGAGCATTATTGTTTTTGTGGTTCATGCGAAGTTTGAGTAGAATGGTATGCGAGCTCTAAAAGGATCAGCCAAAAATTATTTTGATAAATTATTTTTGTAGATTGAAGATAGATCTACCAAATGGCTATTCTCAAAAGTTTCGAACCAGTTTAGTATTCTGGTAAAGTGGAGTACAAAATTAACATTTTGCGACCGCTACCCCCTTAAATATGCGAAACAAAAATTGTTCCTATTGAGATTCGAACTCCTGAACTTTCGGTTTTAAAATCAATTTCCGACGTGACTTGGAAAAAAACAAAAAGTTTTACATATCACAAATTTACTTGTGTACATGATACAACAATCCGGTGTTGATATCTATCAGCGTAGTTTTTTTAAGGTCACCCCACCCTAGTCATTGACGATTCGGCACAAACCATAAGTCGCTTTTTTTTAGGTTGCGCACTTAAGGGTTATCTGTTCTGAGAGAACTAGACTAGATAGCGACAAACGGTTTTTTGCATCTGAATCTTATCGAATTTGGAACGCAGGATTTTTTTCTTTTTCTCCGATGATTACCGGTTCACCCGTAATTCCGCAAAAAACGCGTTTTTTCGGTCATTTTGAGCAATTTCGATGACTTGATTTCCGTCACGTGATCAACCTAGGAAGCCAAAAAAATTTTCTACCGCATATTTTTTCCAAGGTTTCACGTGCAGAAAACTATTTGTCGCTATCTTGTCTTAGTTCCCCAGTCGAAATCATGGTGGAGCAACCTAAAAAAAAGCGACCTAAGCGAAACGTTTTATGTTCGTTCATTCTTATTTCACGATTGTGCTACACATTTACTGCTTGAACTATATTTTATACTGAAATGCCCATATAATAATCTCCGGTTACCGGTGAACCGGTTAGTCCGATTAAATAAGAAAAAATTTCTCCATTGAGCTTTTTTAGTTGGCAGTTGAATGCGAAAACCGTTTCTCGATATCATGACTATGGTTTTCTTTTCGTAATCGCATGAGAAGGGGTGGCCCTTTTAAAAAAACTACCTAAACAGACATTAAAATTGTAAGTTTCCGACTGATTTCAACATAAAAAAATTGTGGGACCGAGATTCGAACCGCCAAAAATTACATTCCGTTTATATCCAGTGAACCGGATATCAAATCACGAAAATTTCTCCATTGAGCTTTTTTTTGTCGGCAGTGAATGCAAAAAAACGTTTCTCAATATCGCTATGGTTTTCCCGTGATCGCTCAGAAATAGGGTGGCCCCTTTAAAAAAATACTTTATAATACCTAAAAGACTAGTTCTCGAACTGAAAAAGTTTATTCTTGAGAGATGAATCATAAAGTCTTCACTGAAATCTAAAATTTAATCACACGAAATGCTAACAGCCCACCAGTAATTGTTTTACTTGTGACAGTCACCTTTATTTAGGGGCCTCTTTTGACAGATTTGCACTTTTTCAATTTTTTTGTCTTGATGGAAACTTTTTGCCACTTCAAAATTTTGAAATAAAAACTTTTCGAACACAAGTTGCCACTTTTCAGCTTTACTTTCTATAATCTGAATTTCTTCAGATTGATTATTTTAACTTTATAAATCGTCTTTTGAAAAAAACACTCGAAAAAACGGGCGTTTGTAAGCTACGTGTCTAAATTACAGTAAAATTTATTTTCTATTTCTTATTAATTAGAAGCTCTAAAATACGGTCCTGTCGACCGTTGAAAATTTATTTAAGTTTAAATTCATACGATTTTTAAGACAAATATTTTAACACAATTTTCTGACATTGTGCGAAAATAAAAGATGCATTTTTTTGGTAAAATAGTTGTTAAGTCGTAAGATGTAAAATACGTTTTTATGATGAACCGTGATAAAACACCGGTAATCGCAAAAAAAAGCTTTTTTTCGTAAATTTCATGACTGATTTCCGGTCCTGCGATCTCTACTGGTTCTAGTTCAAATATATACTGGGCTACTTACTTGAACACGAGTTCAAAACGTCCTCCTCCCATAAAGCTACCTAGAATAGATTGTATTATTCATTTGGGCAGAAATGGTTTCTAAACTCATTCCCTTCATCTTAGCACTGTATCCAGCACTATCAATTTGCAATGCTATTGCAAACCATGATATTGTGGTTTTCCGATCTAGTAGAAAGAAGGTCCTCACCCTCACAAACACAATTTGTTTTTTCACAGCATCTATTCTTACAGGTCAACCGGTAATTTGAATCAATCACCAGCAGGTGAAAAAATTCGATACTTTTGTATATGTTAATTTCGCCTTCTGCCAATGTGGATGATATTCATTAACAGAGTTAGCGTATAAAAGGTCGGTTTTTAGGAAGTACAATTGTGTTTCGTATCGCTGCGAGAACTTTACCAGATAGCGACAAATGGTGTTTGCATGTTATGCTGCCCTAAGTAGTCGTATAGTCAAGATCCGAGCAACCCTAATGAGGTAAAATACCACCTGGTATTTATAAGTAACGTACAACTAAAAGTACCGATAAAAATACTGAGACGGACTTTTCACTTTAGTTCCATATGCGACAGTGCCGGTTTGGTACGATTGTAGGCGAACCAGATATCAGAAGCCGAAAATTATTTTGGAGGCAACCAAGGAGGTTCAGGACCCAACCTTGCCGGGGTTGTTTGGTGTCAACTCGAACCACCGTTAACCGTTATACCGAGTTAAATAATTAAAACCTCGAATTTCGAAGACACCGTAGGCCATAAGGAGTTCATTTTAGCACCATAGTCACTTAAAAATTTTTTAGTGAATATTTTCAGGGTCAAAATTTTGTAATATGACCCCAAAAGGTCAAATTACAAAAAAATGACACCTATGAGGTCATATTACATATCATATGAAAGAAAATTTCATGACGATTCCAAAAATATAAAAAATATTTTTTTTACGTGTTAATATGACCCCGAATGTCAATATTGAGAGCATTCATTCGGCCCCGTAAATTCCACAAAGCTTCTATATTTTCGAGAACCAAGCCAGCTTCTAGAACGATGTGATTTCAGGCACCAACAGACTCTTAAATTTTTCAGCGAATAATATTTTCAGGGTCAAAATTTTGTAATGATTTGAACACACCAAAAGTTTCTTAAATTACAAAAAATGACACCTAGTAGGGTCGATATTACCACTATCATATGCCCAATGAAAAATTCTTATGACAGATTCCAAAAAATATAAATAAATAATTTATTTTTTTTGATGTATATGACCCGTCGGAATGTCAATATTTGAGCATCTTCGGCCCCTACAATTCCCAAACTCTAATATTTTCAAACGCAGTCTTCCTAGAAGTTGACTTTCAGCACCAAAAGACTCTTAAATTTTTCAGCGAAAATTTCAGGTCAAATTTTGTAATATGACACCCAAATGTTAAATTACAAAAAATCACACCTAATGCGGAATCATATTACATAATATAAAAGGAAATTTCATGACTATTCCAAAAATTATATAAAAAATAATTTTTTTGTGTCTATGAGTCATAGTCTATTTGACCCAGTGTGACGAAAAAATAATAGCAGCATTTAAACCTAAAAAATCGATATTTGGTGACCATAAGGACCGGGTGAAAGTTAAATTTTCACTACCACTCAGTCTGGAACTGAATATTTTTTTTTGTTCATTCTTTGCCTGGAATGTTTTCGAAGAAATGAATTTTATTACTCAATTTATGTCTAAACAACCTACCCGTGTTGAAATCTCACACAAAAACTTTCAACAGGAATTATCTCCACTAACCTTTACTTCTCTCACTCAAAAGCTCACGTACCGTACAACGTTCCTCTCGCGTACTTGTTCCGAATCCCATTTCATGCAGAATGTTGTAAAATGTAGTTTGCGGACAACTCATTCAATGAAATATTATTAAGTCACAGCCCTTTAATCTAACTGCTTGTTAGTGATAACGAGGTCATATTATATCGGAAAAATAATTTTTAATTTTTTCGGATTCGCCATCGATTTCCTTCTATGTGATAGGTTTAAATTGCTCACAAAGTCAACTTTGTCATTTTACCTGATTGTGGTCATATTTTAAATTTGACGCCTAAGTTATCGCCACAACATTTAACTTGTCCTTTGAGCTGAAATGAACTTTTTTACGGTATTACGGGTATCGAAATTATAGTCTATAATATATTAGAAGTTTTAAAATTTAAGAGGCAAATGCTCAATATTGCATTACCGGGGTCATATACCATCAAAAACAAAATGAATTTTTGGAATCGTCATGAAATTTTCTTTTCATATGATATTGTAATATGACCCCTAGGTGGTGATTTTTGTAATTTAACATTTTGGTGGTCATATTTACAAAATTTGACCCTGAAAATATTCGCTGAAAAATTTAAGCGTCTTTTGGTCTGAAATTAACTTCTGGAAGCTGCGGTTCTGAAAATATAGAGCCCTTTTGGAATTTAGGGCCGAAAATACGCTCCAATTTGACATTCCCGGGGGTCATATTACATCAAAAAAAAATATTTTTATATTTTGGAACTCGTCATGAAATTTGCTTTCAATATGAAATATGTAAATATGAACCCATAGTGCATTTTTTGTAATTTGACCCTGGGGTTATTAAAAGTTGACACCTGAACCAATGTAATTTTGTCATTGCGGTTGAATACTCTACCTCGGTTCCGAATATCCAGGTTTATTTTGGAAACGGGTCGCTTGACCAACCGCAGTTGGCCGAACCTCTTTCAAAAAGTTTTCGGCTTCCTGA
The DNA here is from genome assembly GCA_004367855.1 of Oikopleura vanhoeffeni. Lineage (NCBI taxonomy): Eukaryota > Metazoa > Chordata > Appendicularia > Copelata > Oikopleuridae > Oikopleura > Oikopleura vanhoeffeni. The sequence goes on along the minus strand of SCLH01001146.1, from coordinate 143,280 downwards.
TATCTGTTCGCCTACAATCGGTACCAAACCGACACTGGTCGTCACTATGGATACTACAAAGTGAAAACCGTCTGAAGCATTTATCACGATTTCATCACTTACATTTTATTTTTACATTCGTCCGACGTAAAACAGTAACCACGTAAACCTCTTTTTGTGACAAAAAAATATTTTCTGCAACCGCTCAAATGGAACCAAAAATACTCGACAATATCTGCAAATAAACAACATAAAACAACACAATTTTTTCTCTAGAATTCGTATTATTTTTCAAGAATAGTATTCAACAAAGTTAGAAGTTATTGGCCTTCACGCTCCAGTGGTGTGAGTTTTGAAGAATCTGAATCTCCATGGATCGGTGACGGTCAAAGCATCCGACCGGAAATATTTACCTATAAAGAATATACATGTTGAAATCCGCGCCAAAAACTGTTTCTGGCAGTTGTTCGGGGTTGGATTTTTCCAGCAGATTATTTCAAATTTTAGAAAACGCATTCTTTTAATCCTCAAATCATGAAAGAAAGTTTCACGTGTCAAAAGATACCGTCACCCAGTTAATATTCGCTTGAATTTACGATGAAAAAACAGTTGTATTTACAAATATTAATATTAGGAGGATATTATTTGGTTAATTGTTATTTTTGTGTAAAATGTAAAAACTTGTGTTTGATGATCCGTAAACACCTCAAGTTTCGATAACGGTATAAAACAAGTCAATAATAAACCCTTTTTGACTTAATTTTATAACAACCTGCTCAACTAGGTAAAATCCCTGACCATTACGTTCCCTTGCAATGTTAATCCTACATTCCTTATGGGCAAATAATACATAATTTGGTGTATCTATCTCAGCGTAAAAAGAGTAAACGGTCAACCCGTGTTTATGGGCAAAATCTGGAATCTCTCTCTCCTTCTATCCATGCTATACTACACGATAGTGGTGCGCCGACTAGCTAGGCTATCCATCNGTTCATTCTTATTTCACGATTGTCTACACATTTACTGCTTGAACTATATTTTTATACTGAAAATGCCCATATAATAGATCTCCGGTTACCGGTGAACCGGTAGTCCGATAAATAAGAAAAAATTTCTCCATTGAGCTTTTTTAGTTGGCAGTTGAATGCGAAAAACCGTTTCTCGATATCGACTATGGTTTTCTCGTAATCGTCATGAGAAGGGGTGGCCCCTTTAAAAAAAACTACCTAAACAGACATTAAAATTGTAAGTTTCCGACTGATTTCAACATAAAAAAAATTGTGGGACCGAGATTCGAACCCGCCAAAAATTACATTCCGGTTTATATCCAGTGAACCGGATATCAAATCACGAAAATTTCTCCATTGAGCTTTTTTTGTCGGCAGTTGAATGCAAAAAAACGTTTCTCAATATCGCCTATGGTTTTCCCGTGATCATCATAAATAGGGGTGGCTCCTTTAAAAAAATACTTTATAATACCTAAAAGACTAGTTCTCGGAACTGAAAAAGTTATTCTTGAGAGATGAATCATAAAGTCTTCACTGAAATCTAAAATTTAATCGCACGAAATGCTAACAGCCCACCAGTAATTGTTTTACTTGTGACAGTCACCTTTATTTAGGGGCCTCTTTTGACAGATTTGCACTTTTTCAATTTTTTTTGTCTTGATGGGAAACTTTTTGCCACTTCAAAATTTTGAATAAAAACTTTTTCGAACACAAGTTGCCACTTTTCAGCTTACTTTCTATTATCTGAATTTCTTCAGATTGATTATTTTAACTTAATAAATCGTCTTTTTGAAAACAAACACTCGAAAAAACGGCGTTTGTAAGATACGCGTGTCTAAATTACAGTAAAATTTATTTTCTATTTTTTATTAATTAGAAGCTCTAAAATACGGTCCTGTCGACCGTTGAAAATTTATTAAGTTTAAATTCATACGATTTTTAAGACAAATATTTTAACACAATTTTCTGACATTGTGCAAAAATAAAGATGCATTTTTTTGGTAAATAGTTGTTAAGGTCGTAAGAATGTAAAATACGTTTTATGATGAAACCGTGATAAACACCGGTAATTCGCAAAAAAACGTTTTTTTCGTAAATTTCATGACTGATTTCCGGTCCTGCGATCTCCTACTGGTTCTAGTTCAAATGATATACTGGCTACTACTTGAACACGAGTTCAAAACGTCCTCTCCCATAAAGCTACCTAGAATAGATTCTATTCATTTGGGCAGAAAATGAGTTTCTAAACCCTCATTTTGAGCACCTAGCATATCAAATGTTTGCAATGCATATTCAATATGATATTGACAACATGATATTGTGGTTTTGCATTAGAAAGAAGGTCCTCACCCTCACAAACACAATTTGTTTTTTCACAGCATATTCTTACAGGTCAACCGGTAATTTGAATCAATCACCAGTAAAAAATTCGATATTTTGTATTAATTTCGCTTTCTGCCAATGGATATTTCAAAGGTTTAGCTAAAGGTCGGTTTTTAGGAAGTACAATTGTGTTTCGACTGGGAGAACTTTACAAGATAGCGACAAATGGTGTTTGCATGTTATGCTGGCCCTAAGTATCGTATAGTCAAGATCCGAGCAACCCTAATGAGGTAAATTACCACCTGGTAAGTTATAAGTAACGTACAACTAAAAGATCCGAATAAAATATTGAGCCATTATCACGATTTCATCATACATTTTATTTTACATTCGTCCGACGTAAAACAGTAACCACGTAAACCTCTTTTTGTGAAAAAAAATATTTTCTGAACGCTCAAATGACCAAAATAGACTCGACAATATCTGCAAATAAAACAACATAAACAAACAATTTTTCTCTAGAATTCGTATATTTTTTAAGAATAGTATTCAACAGAGAAGTTATTTGGCCTCGGCTCCAGTGGTGTGAGTTTTGATGATATCTGAATCTCCTGGATCGGTGACGGTCAAGCATCCGACTCGGAAATATTTACCTATAAAGTAATATACAGTGAATCCGCCAAAAACTAGTCTTCTTGGCAGTTGTTAGGGGGTTGGATTTTTCCAGCAGATTTATTTCAAATTTTTAGAAAAACGATTCTTTTAATCTCAAATATGAAATAAATTTGTGTAAAAGATACCGTCACCCAGTTATATTCGCTGAATTTTACGATAAAAACAGTTATTTTAAAATATAATAATTAGAGATATTATTTGGTTTAAATTTTATTTATTTGTAAAATGTAAAAACTGTGTTTGATGATCGTAAAACTCAAGTTTCATAACGGTATAAAACAAGTCAAATAATAAACCCTTTTGACTAATTTTATACAACCTGCTCCAACTAGGTAAAATCCCTGACCATACCTTTCCCTTGCAATTTATCCTACATTTTATGGGCAATAATACATATTATTATTATACAAAAAATAAGGTCTACCGTGTTTATAGGGCAAAATCTTGAGCGAGAGTATTATTTTGAAATTATTCTGGTCGAAACGAAAGATTTTTTCACTATTGTAAACATTCGTTTATTTTTTTGTTAATTATATACACAAAACTTTAATAAATTCAATAATTAAAAAATGTACACAGCGAAATGGGTTTAACAGGTGCCCACAACTACGAAATTTCATGAAAATTATGCTAAAATGACCAAATCGTCTTGTATTGGCATAAAATATGACTTGCAAGATTTTTCTTGGATTATTTTTATGGTGGTGGTCACTTGTCCAATTTGACTCACTTCGCTGTTCATAGGATATGGCTGCTATCTGTGCTATTGGGTAAATTTCATTGTCTCCAGTGAACCCATTTTCACAGATGAAATTTCAAAGGCTTGCGTTCAATCAAATTTTTGGAAAATTTGATGCCCATTTACTTTGGTAAAAGGCAACTAAACCAAACATTACCGGTCAAAAGATTTTTTCACCCATAAATATTCGATTTTACCGAATTTTCGACCCTTAATCTAAAAATTTTGTTTTTGTGCATACGTACCGCAAGCGGTTCCGAGTTCGATATTGGATCCATTGTAGTGATGAACTCCAGTTTTAGCCAACATAGCGTAATATTCGATTTCTGATCGACGGATATGTGGGGTGTTGTTGGCAAGGATAACCAATTTTGCCTTTCCTCCTCGGAGTTGTTTGATGGTCTCTCTAAAAGTTAAGAAATTAGTTGTTGGATTTTTTAATGAACGATAGACTAAGACTATCGTCGATAGTTATTGTAAAATTAATCTTATAATTTGAAAAAATGTAAAAACGCCAAATTGAATGGAGTTATAATTAAAATTATTTGTCGGTACTTTTTAGGTGGCCTGACAAAACCCGCCCACTGTGTTGACTGGTTCATATAATCTTTTTTTGCTTCCAAAACATAGGAAAACGATATTATATGAACTCGCTTATAATGAAGATATCAACGTCATAATATTCTTCATTATTTTATCGGTCTGATGTTTTTCAAGCCTACCCAATATGGGGTAGCAAATTGCTATTAGCAATCCGTGGCAAAATGGCAAAAAAAGAAATTTGAAAATAAAGAGGAATGTTGGCTTGAAAAAGTAACTCGCCATTCAAAGTCTCGTTTTTAGGCTTTACAAATTTTCGAAATTATAGAATAACTGTGTTTAAATAAGCTTGATTTCACGACAAATAGTTTGGTGATTCACTTTATTCGAACCTATTATGAAACTCCTTATAAAATCAAAAACAATGTTTAACGTCATATCGAACGCCTACGCGTTTTTCATTTTTGAACATAAAAATTATTTTGGTCCTCATATTGCCGATACTTTTTGTAAAAAACTTTCGGCGATATCGACCCCCTTGTACACATGTACCGTTCTGTTAGTTAAAATCGTGTTTATTTTGGCTACACTTACTTGTATCCGAGATTATATTTTCCGGATTTGATGACGAGATTCAATCTGGAGTTGATGGATCCGGACTCCTTCTTTTGCTTTTTAGAAACCATATTGGATTATTTACGGTCCGAGAAAATCTAAACAGATATAAAAATTAATCTCAGTATAATTTTTAGTGAGATATTTTAAAAATTAAAAAAAAATTCTAGAACAGCCGAGCTAGGTACCGAACGGCCCTTACTTTTACTTATATTTCTTCAAATAACTTAAAAAAAAATTTCTTATACAAATGAATCCTTTTATATTCAAAAACGCTATTTTTCAAGTTTTTTGAAGAAAAATAACAAAATTTAGAGCCCCTATTTATAGCTAGCTAATGTACTTTTCTAAAAAAATTATGCTTATTTTGATGAAAAATATACCACCGTTTAATTTTTTTTTCAGAGATTTTTATTCAGTTTATCGGTTATTGACATAAAAGACAGAAAGAAATTATTTCTCTTCTTCGGTTTCTGGGATAATGGCTCTGGTGTAAACCATTTGTGCAGAATGTTGGACGACACACTTGATTTTACCTTGTTCGAATAAATCAAGAATGGCTCGTCGAGCAAGGGAACCACGGATCTTCATACGATCAGAGACAATTGATGGAGTAATGACCTTAAAATTAATTTGAAATACATGAGTGATTTTCAGCATGAAATTTTTTCAATATGATTTTCTAAAAATTGTGACAATCGAAAGTTACTGGCGCCAATGATACATTTAGTTTTATTTGAAAATTGAATATTTTTTGATGTCGTTGGTATATTACGCATCGAATGGGTTTTGTAAGGGGGTATCGTAGAACGGCGTTGTCGTACAACGTAACAGAAAAATTCTTTGATAGTTTTTTTTTAGGTTTGAACTCAAAACTAGAGAAACGAAAGAGTCTTTTCGGTTCTCGAGCTTTACCAGCACTGATAATTTTTCAACAAGCGAAAATTGTAGCTAACTTTAGAGCTACTTTAAAGAAAACTTCTCTTTTCTATCGTCGAAAAATTACCGGTGCAACTGCTGATTACCGATTAACCGTTAAAGGTTCGAAACCAAATAACAAACTACAGTATTTGTATATTTTTAGCGGTTTTTGCTGAAAGAGACGTGGTGGACCTGGCAATTTTTGAAACGATTGGACGTGAAAGATAGCTTCACCACCTCAAACAAATCTTAATTTTTAACATATAAATGAAATTTCTATCAGGATCGGACGTTAGAAATATTACTCAGATGCCCTTTGGAAAATTCAAGTCTTTCGTACATTTACGCTGCAGGTATCTTAAGCTTATAATTTCAAATTCGTAGCCTAAATTTTTCTCTTAGGTAGCTTTTTTTAAACTGGGCCCACCCCACTTGAAGTCATTTTTCTCGATGACCATACGAGATATCAACTAACGGTTTTTTGCAGTGTGTAGCGGCTACACTGTAGCCAAGTAAATTTGTGATATGTAAAACTTTTTATTTTTTCTCCTTCAACCGGTTGGCCGGTAATCAACTTTAGAAATCACCGGTTTTTCTGAGGCAAATAAAGAATATTTTCGAAAAAAATTTTTTGTCATTAATACATGTATGTAAAATGTGGTTCCTTGCACGTTAAAGTTAATAAATTACCACATATCAAACGATTACTATCAGGAATACTTTCATTTTGGTTGAAATAAACAAAAAAAAATGAGCTGACTGAGAATTGCGAACAGTATGGACCTTCCCGGTTTTCGAACATCAATTACCGGTTGACCACGAGAAAAACAAAAATTTTACGTGTCACAAATTTACTTGACTAACCATAGCAAAAAACCGTTCGTTGATATTCGTATGGTCATCGGAGAAAAATGAGAAGTAAGGTGGGCCCAGTTAAAAAAAGCTACCTTACTTAATTCTAACAGTCAACTCGATATCCATAATGATGCACGGGTTCGAAAAAAAAGTTTTCCTTAAAAGAAGATTGGAAAAGTCTTTGAACTCGGGGGAATCGCAATTGGATACAGGGTGTAACGTTTTTCCCTTCTTTTTTCCAAATTGCATAAATCTGAAATCCGCCGTTTTGATTGGTTTAATCTGAAAAGACATAGGTTTTTGCCAAAATTGATCGTTCTCATTAGCGGATAGCAATTTATGCAAATTGGAAAAAAGAAAGGAAAAACATTACATGCTGTATATTTTTAAAATCAAAGTTTCTCTAATTTTTCTCACCTTGTAGTTTGGTACTTCCTTCAATACTTTGTCGTAAGTAGGTTTGTCAAAAAGACATAAGTTCTGGAGCTTGTCTCGGACCTTTCCTTTCGACCACTTCTTCTTGGACTTTTTAGCCCCTCCAGAGGCAGCTTTCGCTTTGGCGTCTTTCGACTTCTGTGGTGCCTTGGCCATTTTCTAACCGACGATCTATCTAAAAATTTAAAAAGGTAAATTTCTCACTAGAAAGTTTCGCAGTCAAATATTCGATTAAAAATACAGGAATCAATTAAGGTTATCCCTCTCATAGGGCCCACTCGAAGTGAAAAAAACGTGGTATTTTTCGACAATTGATAAATGATTTTGATGGGCCGAAAATATTAATATCAATTACGGGGCATCTTGGAAATTTTTTGCCTTTCTAGTCGTTTACGAAAAAGAGTAGTGATGGTTGTAAATAGCCAAAACTAAAGGAATTCTATATTGAAATATCGAAGAACCTGCCTAGTGTAATTTTTATGTCAATAACAACATAAAAACATAGACGAGTGACATAAAAATTACACTAGGCAGGTTCTTCGATATTAAATAAATTACTGGTTAAAAATCGTGATTAAAAGTTATAAAGATAATCAATAAACCGATTTGTTTTTCGAAACACTTACTGTTATCGATCATGATAGCCGAGTGCCGCAAAAATCTTTTTTAATTAATAAACACTAGAAAAAAGATTTTCTAGGCACTTGGGCATCATGATGATATCGATTATGATGCCCGGGTAACATAAATATCTTATTTGCCTGTTAAAAGAATAGGGAATAAGATATTTATGTTACCCGGGCATCATAGTAGAAATTACTATGAGAAAGTTTCAATATTATTTTTTAAAAAAAATTGCAGACTTTGGGTGAAAATTAATATTCGTCAATAGAAAAATGCTCATTTTTCTGATAAACGTCATTCAATCAATATATCCATTATTATCCCCGGGTAACACTAAAAACTCCCTATTCCTTTAACAGGCAAATAAGTTTCTAGTGTTACCCGGGGATAATAATGACAGCACTTTATGTTTTCGAAACTTACAAGTCTTAAACTCTCCCATTAGCCTGATAATGAATCTTTGAAACGTTGCTATTTAATAAATAAGTAAATATTACATAATTATTCAAAATAATAATCCCATTAGTTATACTATTATAATAATGTGATGTGTACGTGAGATGAGGAGACAGTCGAGATTTCCCTTCAAAAAACCTTCTCGGAGGTTCGATTTTGGTAACCAGGATCCAAAAATATTATCAGGGTAGTACTATTTAAAATTTTAGCTCATTATACCAGGTATAATATAATACCGGTATAATATTCAGAGATTTACAATAATACAGAAAACTATCCGATTTCAAAAGAATGAGTCATTTTTCGATGAGATTGGCTCCAATTATTACATCAGTGGATAGTCTCGTGTTTGAAATTAGTGGATTGAAAACTTGTTCCCAGATTTAGAAAGTCTTTAATACCAAAGCTAAGAAAAGAGTAATTTTCTACTGACGAGGATCATATTCCAGTTACTTTTGAATGCGAAGTTTTCTGTCGGATAAATTTTTTTTTTCTTATGGACAGTTTTAGTACATTTGTAATATCTAGAAAATTTTCTAATTATTTCATAACTCGAAATTTTCACGCTTCTCCCGCCTACGCATTTTTATTTTCGAAAAAAATTAGAAAAAACCCACTTCAATTAAAAATATTTTGAACAACTTTTTTCGAAATTAAGGTTTCATAATCAAAAACTTTCCAAAATATTAAAAATTTCCATCGGTAATAATTTGAAATTTTATGAAATTCTAATTTTCATAGATATATCATTCGAAACTATCTCATAGTGACTGTGGTTTAATATTTCTCTTCTGTTTCTTTGAAGTTTTCTCTTAGGCTAAAAAATTATCATATTAGAAGAAAATAATTATTTAAGAAAAACTTATTGTAAATTCTCTCGGTATCGAATTGGACCAATGGGAGAGGGCGCGCGACTCATGTGACAATAATATTTTAATTTATAAATTTACTCAAGAATTTGATTAACAGAATAACTTCAAAGTGAAAATATATTTAACTTTACAATTCAACTAATTTCCAAAATCTAGGCTGAAAAATTTTAAGTTCTTCTAAACCAACGCTCTATCGATTTTACTTACATCTAGCGTAACTTTTCATAATCGGTAGGGAAATTTTGTACATATTGAGAATCCAGAAATATATTGAGAAGTGAACGGAAACATTCAGCAGATAAAAGAAAAAAAATGATAAATTTTAGAAAAAAATCCTGGAGATGATAAAAAGCATATGGTTTTTCTATTTTTTCCGAACATCGTCAAATTTTGGTAGAAAATTTCGATTATATTATGTAATTTTTAAAAATTGCCTTTAAAAACGTCTGGAAAAATAGTATGTATTTGATTTTTTTTATCAAATTTTGAAAAAATACTTAAAAAGAAATATTTTTGTAACTCCGCTCCCAAACCTAAAATCTAGTCTAGCCTACACTGCACGCCTACGATTAATTCACCTCCACAACTTTCCTTAGATTTACTACGTAAATATAAATACTTGCAAATTGCAATGAAAAAACCTTCAGTAAGTTTTTCTATTGACGCCGAAAAAATTTCGAATAATTGAGGCTCCTGAAAGAAAAAAATTAATTTCAAATTACATTTAAAACGTAGAAATAAACTGGTACCACATTTTTTTACTCCCGTGTTTGTCTGTAAGGACATGCTTGGTTATGCCTTGTCAAGGCAGCCTTGATTACGGTAAAATTTTCAAATTAAATACCCGCTACATTATTATGGCATTTGAAATTAAAAACAATTTTTGTAAAATTGGCCGTTAAAGAGGAATGTTTGTATCAATATTTTCAGAATTACGCCTGCTCTTATAGTCGATGTCCTCATCGTCTATGAGTCAAAGACAAACACAAGAGTGTTCCGTAGGGTGTTACCTACATTGGAAGGTCGAAAAAATGTCGGAATCATTATTTTTTTGTGTGTTCATAATATGAACTTCATATATCACCTTACTGGGAGAAAAAATTTCATCAGGGTACCCTAAAATATTAACTCTAAGTCGTCCAAAATGAGAAAACTGAATATTTTCGACGTAAAATGTCCGTAAACACGTAATTTTTGACCAGAAGTAAAACTCGGAAAATTTCTCTCTGATAGTTCAGGATTCTGGGAACATTTTCATACATGTGGTGATATTTTGTCATTTATCTCCGTTTCCGATTTAGTCGAGTTAGGTGACACCCTAGTGTTCACAAGAGTGCTTTGTTATTGTCAGAATTTGTATACAGCAGCGTCGGGCGTATCGGTGAAAAGTTTTTCGAAAAAAATCTTAACCGACGCCCTGGAAAAATATGCTCTGATTGGTCAATTAAAATAAGATCTAGAATTTATAATTAAGTTAAAGGGCGGTCACCGCCGGTCAGTAAGAATTTTGGGTGATTTTTTGGTCATTTTTCGTCACAAATGCGAAAGTGACTGTTTTGGGAACCTCAGAAACTATTCCTATGAATAATTGACTCACATGTATTATTCGAATAAAGCTTCTAGAATGTATAATTTTATTTTATTGAAGAAAAATATAATAAACAAAATTTTTAATAAAAATGAATTCTAAAAAAATGGATCACTTGAAAAGACTATCATTTATCCGTCACATAGAAATTAAAAGTCCTAATTTAGAAAAAAAATCTCAAAACCAAAAAAAATCCTGCGTCTTTAAATGACCAGAAAAAAATTCTTTACAAGATGGGTCTATAAAATCGGTACCCATTTTTGACTTTCAAAATTTCTTATTTCAAATCTTCAAACCTACTTGGGTCGTTAAATAACGATAACTATCAAAATTGATAATTATCAAAATTGTGTGCATTTATTGAATAGTTTTTCATTCATAAAAATTTCAAATACGCCTACTACTCAGTAGTATACTCAGTAGTACATAGTAGTATAATTTGCTAAGAAAACTTTGAAAATAACCTCCTTTATTTTGCCTTCACGTATACGCCGGACGCTTTGAAAAAATAATTTTTATTTTCAGATGCGTGGTTTTTTGCGGGGGCTTACGTAGGGTTTTGCTTGGGTTTGACCTATACGCCCGACGCTGCTCTATGTGATATAGACTATATCAAAGATTGGTTTCTCTAGGCCTCTACTTTCGCGTTTGACCAATGGGAGCACCGGATATCTCGCATCTGACCAATAAGAGCTTCGAAAATAAGTTCAAACGCGGAAGTAAATGCTTTGTAATGGATTCTCAACTTGTTATTGAGATTATCTGATTTTACTCCCATCTAAATAGGCGAGATTCTCGAAAACCAGTTGAGAATAACGTGTAAATCTGTGCACTGTATACATGGTATCCAACTGTCGTGAAATCATTTGTAATTTATAGGCAGTTCGTGATGATATATACTAGAGTAGTATCTCAGATATAATATCTGTAAATAAAGAATACATGTTTTTCGATTATTCAAGATCCCATTCGGCGAAAGGATTTCGTTGCGTTTCATCATTTATATTGGTTGAAGATGTCATACTTTCATTTAAAACTTCTGAAGTGTTAAATGAAAAACTATTCTTGATGTCTTCAGAGTCATTTTCGATTTCATTGATAGTGGATTGAGTGAAGTTTTCTTGAGGTCTGCATGGAATCTTAAAAAAAATTATCAAGGCTGAACAAGGTCAGAAATTCATTTTTTTTATCTGATTATACAAATATTTAAAAAGGAATTACGAGAAATATGGAGTGCCATAAACTTGGCAGACCGGATTCAATATGACTTACGAAATTAATTTATTAACTTAATTCTCATTATTTTTGCGAACGTTTTCGAAATTATTTACTTATTTATTACTTACTTATTTATTAACTTTAAGGGAGTCCCCCTCGCGAAATTAAATTCTCTAAAAATTTGACCCATAGTTAATTAAGCAAAAAAAATGACAATGGACATGGCCTCGCGGTCCAGAAACCACCAGGTGGCGCGCTAGGGATCAAAAACCTGTAAACACTTTCGATAAAATATTTCGGAACATTTATTATGAATATTATTTATTTTTTGAAGGACTCACCGTTGATACAGTACGCAAATAATTTTTTTTTTGTTAATTTATTTTTTCAAAAAATACAGTAGATACCGTATAAAACCTTGTTTTAAAGTCACTCAAATCAAAATTTCTCGAAATTGGAACGAGATTTTTTTTTTGTTTTCACATATATTATACAATGAAACCTTGCCCTTATTTAATTCGTAGTGGTTTTCCGGAAATGTGCTTAGAACAAAAGTTACAGAGCCAGAAGCGAGGGGTAAGCTCACGCTAATCGCTTTTCTTCTAATAGTGAAAAATTTTAATTATCCACTGAAAAAGAAGATTGGGCCAAATTCGAATGGCGAAGTGTCATATCAGAATTATGCAAGCTAGAATTTGAGACATAAAAATTTGAAATGTTTTGCAAGGATGACGTATTTGAGTTTATATTTTCATTACCGGTATTTCTGCAGAATTTTTTTCTCGTGAATTTATCTCGTATTTTTTCTCGTATTTTCTCGGTTTGAAATATTTTAAATTTGCCCAACTAGGCTTACTTTTTTTATATATTTTGACATTCTAAAATTTTGATGAACACATGTCTTGCATTATATATAAATTTTTCATAACAGCGGCCTTTTTTAAAATTCTTCTGGAAACAGGTCCGTATTAGTCGCGAAATAACTTCTCTGAAGTTCGCTGCATGATATTGAAGACTGGGCACATTTGGCATTAGTAGAGGCGTTTGATCATTCAAAAAATCGGCTGTTCAAGCTTTGAAAGAAAATTTAGGGTTAAGCAAATAAGAGCAGAAGTTTTTTTCTCTATAGTAAAAAATACTATAAAAAAAATTATAAAATTATTGCCCGTCTTTTATTTATGAGAATAATGGCAACAAAGTCCGAATTAAAATAAAGGCAAGGTTTCTTGTATAATAGGATGTGAAACAAAAACAAAAAACGCGTTGGCCCGAATTTTCCGACATTTTTTTGATTGAGTGACTTTAAAACAAATTTTTAGACGCTATGCTACTGTATTTTAGAAAACAATGTAACAAAAAAAAAATTTTCATATTTAATGTTCGAAATATTTATCAAAAGTGTTTAACGGGTTTTTGCTCGTGAAAACACGATTACGCGTGAGCGCACACCTTGCTTCTGGCGCTGTAACTTTTGTTCTTAAGCAAATTTCCGGGAGAAACCACTCGCAACTCCCAAATTAAATAAAGGCAAGGTTTCTTGTATTAATATATGTGGAACACAAAAAAAATATCCCGTTCCGATTTCGAGACAATTTTGATTTGAGGTGACTTTAAAACAAGGTTTAGACGTTTATCTACTGTACTTTTTTTTACAATTATAAATTAAAAATTTATTGGCGTACTGTATGCAACCGTGAGTTCCTGCTACGAAAATATAATATTCATAATAATGTTCACGAAATATTTTATCGAAAGTGTTTCAGTTTGTGATCCCTAGGCGCGAGCCACTGTGAGTAGTTCTGGACCGCGGAGGCCATGTCCATTGTCATTTTTTTGCTTAATTAACTATGAGGTCAGATTTTCAGAGATTTAATTCGCGAAGAGGACTCCTTAAGGGGGTAGACCGGCGGACTGTATCTCGGATCTATAAGTGAAGGAAGCTACATTTTTAGTTCGATGTCATTTTCGGGCTGGTTTGCGCTTCCAGAAATATAAGAAAAAATTTCGAGGTCAAAAATTTTTCAACATTTTCTATATTTTCAGGAGTTTTTATTTGGCTTAACCGCACTGTATCTTTTGAAGTAATAACTTTTGTCTATTTTTAATGTCTGTGAAATTAGTATCTTGTAATGGCATTACAAAATTTTTTACATTTAATTGCGAAAAAAAAAATCAATTTTCTTGTCCAGCAATTTGGGGTAAACGCGAGAGGCTGTTTCTCGAGCTGCATAGACGATAGAAAGCTGATTTTGCTGCTTTCTTATTTTCGTTAACGGTTGCTTATAAAACACTAAAAAATGATGAATTTCATAAAAAAATTTTACCGATTTTTGCATGAATAATGGGAATTTTTTCTAAGTTTTTTTTCAGGTAAATTAACTTTTTCTGTGATCCTCAGACATTTGATCTGCCTATTTTCAACTAATTTTTATTGTTGCCAACTACTGACAAAATTAGTCATGATTCTTACTCAAAAAAGTCTTTGGAATTTTTCTTCAAAATCCTATTTTTGACGAATTTAGAGGGATAAAGTTAACTTTGAGTGCCTCTAAAAAGCCTAATGATGAAAAAAAATGAAAAACTCTTTGTTACCGCCTCGCTTTGCACACTTTGTATAAAGAAGTGCTTTTCATTCAAAAAAACTGATTGTTCGATAACATGGAAATGGGCGTTCAGCGAACATGTGCAAAAACATCATTTTAATTTTTGGAATTTCTCTAAATAACAAAGAATTTGAACAATCAGGCCTTTGTACGGCGTGTTAAGCTCACAAATTAAGTTTATAGCTGAGAAAAAAAGAAATTTATTATCCAGGAGCTAGATATAAATACCCCAAAAAATGGAAAATCACTTTTGTGGACCGAGTATGCGCCGGTCCGGTCATAAAAAAAACTTTGACAACCATTTTTTGAATTGCAACAAATATCTCCTAGATTCCGAAGTTTGACTCATAGAATTGGCGGGTTAGCTCAGGACTAACGTTTGAAATCAGTAAACCCGTCGTTACCGACCCTTAAAGGAGGGTGGTTGGCTCGAAAAGGGTTTTCGAGTCATAATCAACCTATTCTAACGTCAGTTTTATATGAGGCATGTTTGCGTAGTTTGTTTAGCGGACTGACGATCGTACCCGTTACCTGGGTTTCGACTCCCGGACTTCTCAAACATTTTTCTATGGTGATAAGTTAGCCTATGTTGGTGCGTGGGGTCTGCTTCTGTTTCCGCGTTTCGACGATCGTACTGTCTTTTTCCCATTTCCACCATTAATTTCGGAACCGCCATAGAATAATAGTGGATCTCTCTGAATTTTGAGGAGGGTTATTTATATATTGAAAAACATGGAAAGAAGAAAATTATAAAAAAGATTGTTGGTCGTCACGTGGATTCAAAATATGGCGATTTTTCGTGTTTCGGTATTTAATTAATATAAAACAGATGCGGAATCGGAGTTTTTGGGTCAAACAAGCGTCATTTAATAATGAAATTAACAACTTTTTTTGGGAAAAAAATAAAAATAATTCAAAATTAGATTTTTTGGCTCCCAAACCTCGATTTTTTCGAGAAAAAAAACGTAAAAGTGAGAAAAAAGGATGCCTGGTTTGATCGCGACTTAAATTATTTATTATAATTAACCCGCCTCGTTGAACTGAAGTTAGTTACCAGTTTTTTTTGGTCCTACATCTCAGATAGATGGTGTCATATTACAGTTTTTTGTGAATTTTTCGCATTTTTCTGAGTATTTTTTTCTACAACTGGAAAAAAAATTTTTGCTGAAAATTGTTTTTTGCAGACTTTTTAGACAATTTAAAAAAAAATAAAAAAAATTTTTGAAAAAAAAAATTTTCGAAAAAAATTCAGAAAATTTTTTTTTCTATTTTTTAAAATTGGCATGAAACGTCTGCACAAAATTTTTGGCGAAAATTTTTTTTCAGTTGTAGAAAAAAATACTTAGAAAAAAATTTGAGAATGTATTTATTAAAAACATAAAATAAGCATTGACTTTGTCTTTTTCGAGACTTAATGAAGAACGACAATAACCCAAAAAGCTCTATTATGGTCATAAAGCCAGGCTTTCTGTGAATTTAATGCACAAATCGAAAAATTTCTACATAGGAGTGTACAAAGTGTAAATTTAAAAAAGGCTCCTATTTTGAAGATTAAACCTCGGAGATAATCGATTTGTAAGCTTAAAATCTTAAAAAACGACCGAAAATGTGTGCTATGCATGCAAAAATCTGAGTTTTTGACTTTCGATTTCACAAGATAAAAGGCTAGACTACAATTGGCTTTTTGGAATTATTTCTAAGCTTCTAAAAATCGTAATTAGCTCTGCAAAAATTGAGTTCCGTGAGTTTGAAGGTAGGAAAATTTGTTTGTAGCTTTTAATAACAAACAAAATACCGCCAGGTCTGTTACTATACCTTTTTAAAATTTGAAATAAATTCGCCCGTAGTAGCCAAGAAAATTTTTTGAGCTGATTTTGAGGTTTTATATATCATGAAAATTTTATAGTTTTGAAGTATTTAGAGTTTTTGAGTGAAAATATTTGAAAGCATTATTAAAAATATTGTGAACTATTTTGTCCGGACGTATGTTACGAATTTCTGGAAAAATTTTTTGTTAAAAATTTCTAAGTATTTTTGATAATTTGGTGGGGGAAAAAAAAATTTTTTTTTTTCCCCCCCAAAAAAAAAAAAAAAAAAATTTTTTTTTGGCCGGGGCCCCGTTTTCAAAAGCGGATTTTTTTTTTTAATAAAAAAAAAAGATTTGAAAAAAAAATTTTGAAAAAAAAATTTTTGAAAAATTTTTCGAAAAAAAAATAAAAATTTTTTTTTCGAATTTTTAAATAGCTTGAAACGCCCACAAAAAACATTTTTTTGAAAATTTTTCCTACAAATTATCAAAATACTTAGAATTTTTAACAAAAATTTTCCAACATTTTTTTTTCGCATACAACCGGGATCACCGTGGGATAGTCATTGGCCTTATCATCAATAAAAGACTTAATTTGATCTTTCATGAAAAAAAAATCAGACTTAGGAGAGGTTAGGGAAGGGGTTTTATAGCCAAAAAACCCTGTTTTTTCGCCTAAAAACATCGATTTTGACAAAAACAAAAACCGCAATTTTCGAAAAAAAATATGCTCACCACAAAAGCGGCAATAAATTCAGCATAAATCCCTAATTTGCAAAATCAACCCCTAACTGGTCGATTTTGGCCCAAAATCGAATGTGGAAATGCTAAGTGAATAACCCAACAATGGTGAGAAGGTCAGACTCATAGCTAGCTTTAAGAGGCTCTGAATCTGGTAATGCTGAATCTGAAGCGGTAATTATCATTTCTATATGAGGGTCTATCGAAGGTTAACCGTTACGGTAAGCTTTTTTTAAAAAAGAACCACGGACATTCGGCATCGTAGCGCGGAAACCATTATTAATGTATCCGCAAACGGTTTTTTGCAACGTGTAGCCAATTAAATTTCTGATATTGGAATTTTTTTGTTTTTTTTCAAGTCAAGAGCCGTTTTGTTAAAAATTATTACGCAAAACTATAGTGGCACGGAAAATAGTTTGTCATGTAGCATGAAAAAAAAAATTTAAACAACTTTCGTGCCGAAAATAGCCCAAAAACAAGGCCTTTTCGCCAGCTTTGATACTTAATAGTAAGAAAATTAAAAATTAAGGAATAACAGTTTTTTCCGCCTTTGAATTTCGTAGATAATGTTCAAATTTTTGAAAGCATTTCCTTAAATAGGACGAAAAAAATACAGCTTTTTCAAAGAATTTTTTTTGCTCCTGTTAACCTCATTTACCGGTTGGTTCAACATGCTATCTTAAAAATATGATTCAAAACGTCTTTCCAGAGATTAGAACTAACTTATCAGAATGTTTTATCACTTCTATGTCTATGCCGAGAGAATAAGCAATTTCAAAAAGTTCCATTTTGCCTATAGAACGCCTCGCTTAAGTATTTTTTTTCAGATCAAGTCAAAAACTATTGTTTGTTAAGATTTGACCACTAAAACTTCAAGTATCGCTTGACGTAAAGCCAACTTTATGTTCATTGTTTATGTGGCTTTCGTTTGAGCCTACTTTCGAAAAATCGCGAGCAGCATTTTTTTCGATAATAATGAAAATCCTCTGCTACAAAGTCTTAGTTTTGCTTATTTCCACGTATTATGTCACTTTTCAACAAATTTCGATATATGGTCTGGGAGGGAGATAGATTTTGAAATTTTGCGAAGTGACCTCCACTGTTTATCGACATATGACGATTGGTGTAATCATACGAAATCGGAGTTTGGGCCTATGATTTCACAAGCATGAAGGCTAGGTCTACAAATTGGCATTTTTTTGGAATTATAGATAAAGGCTTCAGATTTTCCTAAACTAGCTCTGCAAAATTTGCAAATCAGACATGCACACCCCCTTACTAGTCAGANAAAAAAAATACAACTTTCCGTGGCCAAAATAGCAAAAAACAGGCCTTTTCGCCAGCTTTGATACCTTTATAGTAAGAAAATTAAAAAATAAGGAATAACAGTTTTTTCCGCCTTTGAATTTCGTAGATAATGTCAAATTTTGAAACATTTCCTAAATAGGACGAAAAAAAATACAGCTTTTTCAAGAATTTTTTTGCTCCTGGTTAACCTCATTTACCGGTTGGTTCAACATGCTATCTTAAAAATATGATTCAAAACGTCTTCCAGAGATTACGAACTAACTTATCAGAATGTTTTATTCACTTCCTATGTCTATGCCGAGAGAAATAAGCAATTCAAAAAGTCCATTTTGCCTATAGAACCCCCTTAAGTATTTTTTTTCAGAATCAAGTCAAAAACTATTGTTTGTTAAGATTTGACCACTAAAACTTCAAAATATCGGCTTGACGTAAGCCAACTTTATGTTCATTGTTTATGTGGCTTTCGTTTGAGCCTACTTTCGAAAAAATCGGAGCACATTTTTTTCGATAATAATGAAAATCGCTCTGCTACAAGTCTTAGTTTGCTTATTTCACGTATTATGTCAACTTTTCAACAAATTTCGATATATGGTCTGGGAGGAGATAGATTTTGAAATTTTGCGAAGTGACCTCCTGTTACGACTATATGACGATTGGTGTAATCATCGAAATCGGAGTTTGGCCTATGATTTCACAAGATGAAGGCTAGGTCTACAAATTGGCATTTTTGGAATTATAGATAAAGCTTCAGATTTTCCTAAACTAGCTCTGCAAAATTGCAAATCAGACATGCACACCCCTTACTAGTCAGATTAGCCATCTTGTAGAACTATCCTTTAGCTTGTGGAATAAACATCTCAAATTTGTTTTGTATACCTACACACCTTCACCAATAAGCGACATGTCGCGACACAAGGACCTTTAGGTTTAAACCACTTAAAATCCTGAAAAATAATCCGAATTAAAAAATTTTTCGTTCGTGGATGAATCCGTTCATCACTTTATATACTAACCCCGAAAGAAAATTGACAGGTTGCCATCACCGTTTATTCGCAGCAGTGTTATCCAATCGAAATTAAAAAATACCTAAGCCAAAATAGTAAAACGATCTTCTTTCAGTCATTCATTTTTTTCAAAACATAAACTTGTTAGTTTTCCCATGCGAAATTGTTTCCCTAGCTACTACGGTTTCGTCTGATAATTTTCCATATTGTCCTTACAGACGGTGTCACAATTTAGAAAATTCCAAAAAAAATGGTCTATTTTTGAGGATTTCTTATGTACATTTTTAATTTTAGTCCCTTACGATTTGTGATACCTCGGAGATTTGTGAAGGCACATTTTCTTCGTCAGAATCGACGCCAGTTAGAGGAGAAAATGATTCGTTTTGTCCCTCATTTTCTTCGTCAAGCGCGAACTTTAGTTCACTCGGTAAATCAGTTTCTGATTGCAGTATTGATGGCTAAAATGGAATAATTATATTTTCAAATAAATATACTTTCATTTTAAGGGGGAAATTCCCTCGTGGGAAATTCCGTTTTCATGGTTTTTGAGAGCAAATATCTGAAAAACTAAACATTGTGAAGCCTGATTGTTAAACCTGATAGATTAACTAAACCTTGAGCTCGCATCCTAAACCATAATTAAGGACCACTGATTGCTCGACCAATCTGGAACGAGCTTCAAAGTAGAGTCATATTTGTAGCAAAAAGGCTATTTCTCCGTGAGCTTTTGGGGTAGAAAAATTATTTTTCGATTTTATAAACCACAAGAAACTCACGCAGGTATGTTAATATCGCTCTAGAAAAGGCAAAAAACTATTTTTTAAGCTGATTTTAAGAGACTCGAAAAGCCTAATTCTCCCTGGATTTTTTAGTCACAATTTTGAAACATATATAAATGAACAGCTCATGACCTCGCGGAGGGCTGTTACTATCGAAACCTAAATTTCGATGATTTTTTCTTTTCCAAAACAGTACTTCTAATTCCTAAAAATCCATAATTTTTCATTAAAATGCTTAAACCAAGACAAGATATTTTCAAATGATTAAAAAGTACTTTCCTGGGGCTGTATTGGGTTGAAAATAGCACCAGCTTATTTCAAATTATCCATATTTTCGGAAAAAAAAACTATTACTGTCATAGTTGTCTAAGCGGACGTGCGTCTAAGCGGACGTTTTATTGTCTTTTTGCGTTTTTTTGGCGAAAACCTACGCATTTTTTCAAATTTCAAAATTTTCGTGCGTCTAAGCTGACGTTTTTTTGTAATAAATTTGTAAATTGTTTTTGTCTGAACCCCTTAATGCAATTTTTTTTCAATCTTCTAGTCTCAAAAATTAAATTGCCGTAACTTTTAGCCGTTGGGCTCCAAATAAATTATAAAATTGAAAATTTTAGCATTTTTAATTAAATATGAAATTTTTCATACTTAAAACACGCTAAACTATTAATTTCATAATTCATTATGAGACAAATGGCTAAAAGTTGCATCCTGTCCACGTCCTATTAAAAGTTCCTTACTGTACAAT